>KE463887.1:49314-74951 GCA_000387445.2 Pythium aphanidermatum DAOM BR444 | reverse complement strand
GTGGCAACCTGGCGAACGTACTGAACCAGCTCAACCTGCCGTTCAACATGGTACTCTCGTACTTCTTCCTTTCGACGCGTTTCAAGCGTGGTCACATCCTTGGATCCATCCTCGTGCTCTATGGTGGTCTCGTGGACATGATCCCAATTCTTACCGGCGCCGAGTCGGCCAACATGCCTGACCCCACGTTCGGCTGGATCGCGCTTTACATCATTTCGCTTATCCCTGCTGCGGCGTCGAACGTCTACAAGGAGATTGGTCTCAAGGACGTGGACCTTGACATTTGGTATGCGAACGCCTGGGTTAGCTTCTACCAGTTCATCCTTGGCGTTGGCTCGATCTGGACCATCCGCATCAAGGCCTTCAGCGACCCACCAGTCCCGTGGAGCGACTTCATGAGCTACGTCGGCAAAGCGCACAAGTGCTTCCTCGGCGAGGCCGTCGAATTCAATGGCCAAGTGCAGTCGTGCGACTCAGGCATCTTTCAGGTTTTCCTCGTGTACATCTTTTTCAACATGGTGTACAACCAGCTCATGCTGTACATCTTCAAGGAAGGCAGCAGTGTGCTCTTTGTTGTATCTTCCGCGGTGTGTTTGCCACTCACGGATCTGCTTTACATGATCCCTCTGCTCACGGGCAAGTACGCTGGCCAGAGCTTCACCATCTACGATGGGTTCGCACTCTTTGTGCTGGTCATGGGCCTCCTTGTCTACCACTCCGAAAAGGAAGAACGCCAGGTTGAGGCCTCGCGCTCAATTGAAAAGTCTCCTATGTACACGTCGCCGACATTGCAGAGGACTCACTTGATGAAGAAGCGCCGCGGCAAGGTCGTCTATCGCCAAAGTCCGATGGTGCTGCGCTCCACCGGCGGTGCTGGTGGTCCGGCTTCCTCATCCGAACGTCTGCTTCGTCGTAACTCGGGCGGTAAGATCAAGGGGTACGGCACGGCGCGTTCGGACGATGAGCGTGGCCCAGGCTCGCTTGTGTAGGCTGGCCGCTCTGTATCCAGCCGGCATCGTCTGAGAGGGCATTAGTTAGGAACGTACTGATGGAATATGACATCACCGCCGTTTTGGCAGCACGTTCATCCCCGCGTCTTCCACTTCGAGAAAACCGAGCGCCGCGACGTACTTGTCCCCAGGTTTATTGCGTTTTGCTCGTAGGTTCACTTGGTGTCCGCCATGGGCGATCTCCTGGTAGAAGGCAAATTCACCGACGTCTTCTCTTACGTCTACATCTCCCAGCTCCCGCTCTTGACTGTCGCGACGCTGCCTGTTATGCTGTGGTGGAGGTGACGATGTGTTTTGAAACAGAGGATCGAGCATTAGCACCGTGTTCAACTCTCTGCTCTTGCTCCTCTTCTTTTTATCCTTGGTCTTGGAAGCTTCAGGACGTGCAAAGATGAAATGGGCCTGAGGCTGCGTCTCTACTTTTGGTGGGGGACGTGTGGAGAGAAGGTCAATTCCGCCGATGATGTTACTCCGAGCAGCAGCCACCATGGGCGCCAATGCCTGCTGCGGCTTCATCACGGATCCAACTGGAGTCAAAGGAGAGTTCGCCGATGGCAGCTTCGGAGAGCCTGGTAATATAGGGAAGCTCAGTAGCTCTGAGCTTGTGGCAGGTGGCGTCTTCAGTCGCGTAAGTGGAGAGGGTGGTCGGGACTTCATTGTTGATGACGGAGGTAGTTGTATCGCTCGTTCTTGTACTCGTAGCCGCTGCTCCTGCTCTCTCACTAACGCCAAGACTTCCCTTGCGATCTCACCCAGTGTCTTTTGACCGTCTTGGGTCCCACCGTGCAGTTCAAGAGTAAAGTCGAATGCGATCTTCTTGACCTTTTCCATGAGGAGAGGTTCTAGTCCACATCGAACTCGTTTCAAGTAGGAATGGTACTCGCCAAATGGATATGAGGCAACTGCCAGCGTCGTGTTGAGAACATGGTACTGAAGGGCGGCCAGGTGATGACTGTCACTGCCGCCAGCAGGAAGAAGAAGCAACTGGCTCACGTGCGACAGGAAATTCAACTGAACTACCATCGGGACGCATACCAGAACATCTTGCGCCAACGCTGCAACGGCTCCGGTCACGTTGTCAAGTATTCTCCAAACAGACACAGGGAAATGTGACTTGAAGGACTTGGACGAACTGCGTTTGTTCGGGGACTTGGGAGGATCCACAGCCTTGGGCATTTGCTGCACAACAATCTGTATCAGCAGATCGAGGACGTGAAAATGCAAGAATATCTCGCTTGTGTTGCCTTCTGTCACGTTGCACACTGCCAGTCGTTGAAGGAGCACTGCGATCTCACTCTTAACGAGTAGGTCGTTCTCCTTTCGTGTCGAATCAGTGACTTGGAGGCGCTTGAGCACACGTGGGAGAATCTGAGCTCTGATCAAGGCAGTCCTTCCTTCATCAATGTAGCAAAGTTTTGCTAGAAGAGTGAAGAGAGACGCCGGCACACCCGTAAGCTCTGCATCGTCAACGCTTGCATCACACCGAATTGGTGAGCTGCTGCCCTCATCTGAACGACGTGGTTTATCGTCCCGTCCGTACAGAACTTCAGGAATATGTGTGAGCGCGATGAACATTGCACCTTGTCTCAAGAGTAGAGAACGTGAGCGATTCGTTGCAGCGAGTCGGCTCAGGGCCAAGCAGCACGTCCCCACGAGTAGCTCGCCGCAGTTCTTCTCTTTCAGCACATGAAGTATCATGGGTGCCGCAACAGTGACCAGCAGTTCCAGTTTCTCATTAGCGTATGCAACGTGTGGATGCTCATTTGCGTTCATCGAGTTGACAAATTTCTGTCGTACTGACTCGCCAAACGGCATCGGGCGCATAAATCCGATGAGTTCGATGGCTGCGTGAACTGCGGATGCATCTGTATCTGGAAACTCAGCTGCGTCAGTCGGTATATGAATCAGCGGGAGAACGTCTTCTAATGAATGTGTGCGAGTCACAACATCGCAGACGATTGCCTGAGGTAACAGCGGCACAGTGGGTGAAGTGATCGTAGGTCGAAGACTAAGATCCACGCCTTGGGCATTGGGTGGACACCTGCATAGGCGACTCAGTGCCTTGCACGCCTCACGGAGAGCGAGAAAATGCAACCTGCGCTGCTCGCTCGTGGTGACAGACTTCCGCAGTTTGCCTTCGATCTCGTCGAGGTGACTGCATTGCAAACAAAGTGCCAAATGGAGGACTGTGCTCTCCCGAAAGCATGCAGCCGCAAGCGGCGGCACCTTGAAGAACTTACCGAGCACAACGCAGCTGACGCTGCGCTGCGTGAAGGTTTGGAACGCTGGCTCCATGTCACTGGGTTTTACTGGTGTTAGCAGTTTCAGGAAGATTGGCACGAACACGTTGGTTGTTTGATGTAAGAACACGGCTGCCCGGTGAACATCGCGAGACGACCCGCTCACGAGATCCAACAAAAGGGTGTAAAGAGCATCCATGCGCTGATGCAACGACCCCAGAGAGGCCAGCAGCTTGTCAGGCGGTTTTCCTTGATTGTATGGATGCTGTCTTGCGAGAAGTACGATTCCGATTAGAGCAAGTACAAACAGTGGCTTATTCTTTGTTCCTTCGATGCCGCCTTCACACCAACGCGCCAGCAGTAGCACTGCTCCTGCTGTCGTGAAGCCACCCCGAGCATCAGGATGATTGCTCATGTCATGATAGAGCGCCACTGCCGATTGCACGACTTCAGGTGCTTCGTCATAATCAAAACAAAGAAGCAACTGCTCCAGCGAACGCCCACCATTCCGTGTCAAGGCATCCAGTAGCATCGTGAACCCGTACGAGCCGGCGAGATACCGTAGCGTTGACAGCACATGCTCACATATTGAGGCATCTTTACGTTCACGAGAACGCGGTAGCATGCACAGCAATGTCTCCATGACTTGAGAAGTCGTCAGGAACTGGAGAGCAGTCCGCTTGACCTGGTGCATGATGAAAGCTCTCTCTTCGTCGATTGTATCCACTCGAGTGAATTGATTATGCAGCTTCCACACAACTTTCGACGTTGTCGCAACTACATCCAGCGAACTCTCCGTGAACGACATGTTCTCGAAGGAGTGTTGCTCATCCATGTCACAAATTACTCGTTGAACGATGTTAGACTTCAAGATCTCAATGACTTTGCCGGGCTCATCCCCAAAACAAAGCGCCAACTCCACAACGATCACCTTGGTAAACTCTGTGATTGCTCGCCGATGCTCAATATCTGATGGTAAGAGTTTGGCACGGTGGCTAGGGATGAACGATGCCAACACCGACAAGATACCAGATCCAAGAACACGCTTCTGGTCAGTAGCGGGGATGTGATGGCGGTTTTTGTCTACTGCAGTTACTGTGGGCTTCACTAGGTGATAGAGAATCTTGACGTAGGCATGAATAGCATCTATTGGTAGTCCATCTGGCCCGACTGCATCTCGCATTACCTTGAATTGATGGCGCAGCTCGACGTTCTTGACAAAATGCATCGATCGCAGTCTCGCTCTCACACTTGGGTCGATGCTGCTCTCTCGTCGCTCGAGGCTTCGATCGAACATGACGCCTCGCCAGTGGTGCTGTACGATCCGGGCGCAAATCTCTGTCTCGCGCAGCAGAAACTTGATGCATTTGGCTGTAGCATTGTCTCTTGAGAGGATAGGGGCGAACCACTCGCTGAGCACCGACAGGAGAATACAGACTCGGAAGATCTTCGTCTTGTTGACGATTTTCGAAAGGCTTTTGAACGCCTTGTTCATCAAAATAGGGATGGTGACCTCGATACACTCGACAGCGTGCTCGTGGGTTTCAAGCAGGCGTACGATCATTGTGGTGGCGAGCTCTCGGCGACGCGGATCGTCAGAGTTTTCGACTTCGTCACACAGCGTCTGAATGGCGACTTGAATCTTGGCTGGATTCCATGATCGTGTGTCCCATTCCTGGTCCATCAGCATTGTTTCCTGTATGAATGGCTTTGAGTAAGTGTGCAGAATCCGTGATGCAACTATGGCAATACCGTACCAAACGGCCTTGCACGAAGGCCGCATCGCTTCCGTTCTCTACATCGTCCTCATCCTCGTACTCTTCTGGGTATCGACTCGGCACCACACGCTTCCTCGGATCACTCCGCTCGGCAATCCTCTGGGCGATCTTGTCCGGTTTCTTTGCGTTCGCTTGGAGGATCTGCGCGCGTCTCCCCACGTCCTGCAAGTGGTCACCAATCGCCGGGTCGATGCTGTGGTCATGGTGGATAGTCGGCAAGAGCGCCTCTTGCTGCGCGTACACGCGCTGCGCCTCGCGTCCAACAGCCACCACGCGCTGGATGAGCGTGCCTCGCTGTTGTTCCCATGGCTGCTCGGCCTCGTAGCTCTTCAGTGGCATCGCCATGGTCTAGATGCCACATTCTCCCACTTGACCCAGTTACAAATGGACTTCCAAAAATGGCTACACTGGATGCTCCAATCCTCGTCTTAGTGACTGGCAGTCAGAGGTCACTAAGTCCCATCTCCCTTCGGTCCATCGAATTGAACCACGAGCGGTGCGTCACCGACTCATAAACTGGCCAGGAGATGCAGCCCGTGGCGGACGCGGCACATCACGACTCCCGACTACACGCTGCTGCCACCAACGGTCATCGCCAGCTCTCGTCGTCGTGACCACATGCGCTTCCGGCCCAGGAGCCTTCAAGCGAATGGCGAGCAGAGAAGAAAAGTTTAGTCACTCACACAGGCATACACTCGCGCAGATGACACGCAGCTGCACCATCCGAGTGTCGAAGTGGTTCTTGGGACATGCCTACACTGTGTTAAACGAGTCGATCAACCACCAAGACACTAGCGACTGTGTGTACAGCGCACTGGGTGCCGACGCCGCACGCCGATGGCTCCATCTGAACCATGCACGTGTAGATGCGCGTGGCTGTCTCTCTCTCTCTCTCATCTCTCGTGCCGCGAAGTGACGTGCGGCCTGCATGTTGAAGGTGCCGCGACACCGCGACGCGAGGAGAATCAACCACACGGATTCAAAAGTGAATCTCGATTGCCTTCTCTATGCAGCGAGTCACCCATCCAGGTTGAATCTTTGACGGCCTCACACGTTGCGGCGACACTTGTGTGTTGCGCGCCTGCGTCCTGCTGGAGAACTATGGAAATCGGAACCCCAGACAGCGGTCGTGCGTCTGCGTCCGGTCGCGCCAGCAGCCCTCGCATCTCTCGAAGCCGGTGCACGACGCTCTGAGGCGCTAGCGCGTCATGTCATCCTGATGCGCTTCCTCTACTTCGGTTCTGTTAAGTGAGCGTCCGGGCGACGAACGGCGCGTCGCGTACGTTTATAGCTCGCTTCACATTCGTCCCATACTGGAGGGCGAGAGGCGCCGCTATTTTTGGTTGAGGATGGCAAGTCGGGCTGGGAACAATCCTCTAAAAACCGCTTTTCGACCAAGTGCACCAGATCAGCAGGCGGTGTCACCAGCAGCGGGCAAGGGGTAGGGACCTTGCGGCCCACGGATTGGCGGACGCCTCTATAAGGGTTCGGTGTAATGGTCCCAACCTGGGTGCCTTTTTGCCAAAGCCCGTTTGGTTCGGGGTTTTGTTGGGGAGCGTCATTTCGCAATTTTCTCGCCGCAGCTCAAGAGAACGTCGTTGTGTGAGCCAAGCGCCGTTGTCCGACCGACCGACCGACGAAGAAGGAAGTGACCGCCGCTGACTGCCGTCACCAACTTTTTCCTTCCGCTTTCACTCGCGAATCGACACTTGACCACGTACCACCCTCCACACCGGACCGACTCCCGCAAGGCGTTTCTCCCGTTTCCGAGTGTTGAGTGAGTAGTGCAGTCGTTGGTACTCCCGCACCAACTGAACGCGACCGACCGAGCACCGAATCTTGTTGGTACGTGGGTGTTGCAGTTGCCGTGCCGAATGTTGGTGCCTGATACTGACGCCGCCTCCTCCACAGGACGCAAGCACCGCACTCCGCGCGTGTCTGAAGACGAGTTGCAGACGTAGTTGAAGAGCGCCCACCTGCTCTTCGAGATCGGCAAGACGTCGTCGGCGGCCCGAGTGTGCGTGTTGACCCAACTGACCGGCATCGGCTAACAGCACTCACTCCGTCTCCTGCCCACGAAGAAAGCAAAAAAAAAAAACAACCAACCCCCACGCATCCCCGTTTTGTTTTTCTCCCCGACGGAACGCAGTCGTTCTGTTGGCGTCGAGAAACCCCATCGGAAACCGTGAGTGTCGCCAAGAAGAGAGCAGCGTCGTGGGCGATGACCGCAGAGAGCATGCGAGCCAAACGACGCACCTACCAGAACATGCACGAGATCGTCAAGCTGGCCAAGAAGTACTCGCCCAAGCTCGTCAAGGGCTACAGCGCCGGCAACATCTCGGTCGTGGACAAGAAGAGCTGGCTCGAAGTCTGCGACCGGAAGCACCGCTACGGCGCCAACCTGCGTGCGTATTACAAGGAGTGGAAGCGCCAAGCTGCCGAAGGCCCCACGAGCTTTTGGGAGTGGCTAGACGATGAGTCAGTTGAGGTCGAAGGGGTCCCGCGCACAAAGCTCGAGCGCGAGACTGTGCTCTATTGTGACACGGAAGCGGAGCGCCAGAAATTCGCGCTCTCGATCCGAGATGGTCGCGTGTACCACGTCGCCTCGCAGGAGATTGTGCAAAGCGGAGAAGAAGGATGGATCTTTGTGCTGCGAGACGGTGTGCTGTACGGCGGACAGAAGGAGACCAAGAAGATTCCGCGCATTCATCACACCAGCTTCGTGGCTGGAGAGTGCGTCCAGACAGCCGGGATGATGGTGATCAACGACGGGGTCATTCATACTATTTATCCCCACAGTGGTCACTACCGGCCGTCGGAGCACGAGCTGCTCGTGCTGCTGCGCTTTCTTGTCGCCCAGGGCGTAGATATGTCGGATGTGCGTGTGGACGTGCAGCGCATCCAGAAGGTTTTTCGAGACTCGATCAACGGCGCGTTGGTGCGGAAGCTCGACAACGCGCACTTCTGGAACGCCTACCGCGTACTCTACTTCCTTGAGCAGAAGCATCTTGCGTGGAAGATCGGCATGTTTGACGAACTTGTCGACACTGTGGTGCGCAAGCACAACGTAGTGTTGGAGATTGATGAATCAGCTGACGAAGCTATGATGGAGGAGTGTGACACGACTGCGGACTTCGCATTCGACTTTGCCCCTGTGGAACGAGAGCGTGGGCCGCCGTCGTTGCTCCTACGAGCGTCGTCGACGTGTGATGCGATCTTCGAAGATCCCGTGGAACTTCTCGCGACGTGTGAAATGCAGTCCTAGGCAGGTCTGCGAGTAGTGTCAAGCGAGTGTACTTTAGTATCAATGATGAGAAGAAGATGAGAAGAAGAACCCCAAGACCCCGACGTGGCCAGTCGAAGGAGTTGGCCTCCGTCGGGGACCTGTACTGTATCATGATCAATCAGAAGGAGCCCTGTTGCGGGCTAGGACGGCATGCAAACGAACACTCTCGTGGCTATCCATCCCGAGCGTGGCGAACGTGGTGCCCGCATAAAGTATCGTAGTAGTAGCAGTCTATTTAAGTGACCATCCACCGCCACGTAGCACCGCAATGAAGAGCTTCCCTGTCATTTAGCTTCTTGTTCTTCCTTTCATTATCCTTCCCTAGAATAGGCAGGTGTCGAAACGGCACGACAAGTGCGGAACATGGCGTCTCGCAAGAGCATTGGTGGCGAGACCTCCGTCGTGCTCGGGCAATTGCATGTGTCATGCTTCGTCACAGCAGCCAACCGCGCCACTCCCGTCTTCGATGTCCAGCCCGACCGCCGATGTGTGAGAGTCGTCTCAAAACCTCCGGTCCTGGACAGCAGCGTCAGTTCTCCGGCCCTCCCATCTCCAAATGCTGCACTCGTCAGTGGCGACGGCTCGCCCAGTGCTGCTGCCGAATGGGAGTTCCACTCGGTCTTTGCCTCCACGGCCTCCACGCATGCCGACGACGTGTTCCAAAACATCTCACAGTCCGCAGTTCGCAGTGCCCTTGTAGACGGCGTTAACACCACTGTGCTCGCCACGGGCATCCACCCGACGCAGAAGTTCCGTCTTCTCTTCGGGAAGGCCTCCTACCCATCGTTGTCGTCAATCTCGCTGCCCGATAAAGTCAGAGATGCCGTGGATACTCATGGACAACTAGGCGGTCTTCTCCTCGACTTTTTCAGTCGCCCAGACCGAGAAAGTGACTGGAAACTTGGACTGAGTAGCTGGATGATCGTCAACAACGAAGCCGTCGATCTCCTGAAGCCCCAGCCGTCAATTCCTCCATCCTCGCCGAAAGCTCCGTTGGTGTTTGTCTCCATCGAGGCGACGAGTCTCAGGACGGCGCTGCAGACCATTCAAACAGCCAAGACCCATCGCATCGTTATGAAGCACACAGACGAGCATTCACACTTCTTCGTGCGGCTAGCGTTCTTCCACACTCCCACGGGTCAGCTCAGCACATTGCATTTCGTCGATCTCGCTGACCTCAAGGACTTTCGAGATGATGTGGCAACCAAGGAGAAGCAAGAGTTTTACGACATCCTCCGAGAGATCCGACAGCAAACAGCCACCGTCGCTGCCTCCGGTGGCTCTGTGCGATCTCCATCGACCCCCAAGCACTCTAGAGCACAGCAACCAGTGGTCACTAGAATTATGCTCCTGTCCAACTTCCTCCACCCGCTGTTAACGCTGAATTCACGCACCTTCCTGTACGTCAACGTCATCGACTCGCGAGCTAGCATCCGCGAAAGCGTTGCACTGCTCAACGCAGCCGCCAATCTCAAGGGATTCGCGTGTGTATGCAAGAAGCTTACTGGTGTGACCTTCCAGCAACTCGGCTTTCAGCCACCTCCCGTGAACGAAGAGCCCAACGCGACGCCAGACCAAAGTACCTTGGACTCGGCAGCAGCGAAGGCAATGGCTGCAGTTGCGATCGGAGAGTCTCTGCTAAATCGTCTGGCATCCGGGTCAGCGAACAGCCCCCTAGGGTACCGACCTTCTTTACCTTCTGACTTCGCCCAAGAACCTCATGCGGAGAACCCCTCACCTGCATCCCCAGTCGTGACATCTGATGCTTTTTCATGGCTGGAAGCGTTCAAGCAGCGTAAGGCAGACATTCTTAGTGCCACAACTCAGTCCGTGACTCCCGACTCTCCCAAGAATGAGCTTCCTCTGGGCTTGAGTGAACCAGCATCGCCTCCTGTACGCGTCCATCCTGTGGCTCGGGTCCGTGGTGGTAGCAGCTCCGACCTGTACGCAAGACTCATAGAGACGATTGAAAATGCTTCCAACCTTCCTGCTGTCGGTGATCCTCAACAAGGACGCACATCGCTTCGCCGAGCCAGCTCTGAGCCACTTCCCATTGAGGACCCAGTCATGGACACAAGACCGATGCCGCTTCCGCCTCCCCCGCAGCCACATCCTCGACTACCTGGGTCAGGCTTCGTAGCGATGATGAAGTCTCCAGCTTCGCATGCGAAACCACTTGAAGATGCCTTGTTGCCCTGCTACTCTCCGAGTCCACCTAATGTCGATGGGCTGGACACGGCGACAGCTGCACGAATCCAAGCCACGGATGCAGCGCTCTTGCGAAAGAATTATGACGCGCTGCTTACAGTCGTTCGAGAACAGCAGGCACTGAGGGAGGCTGCTGAGATACGTTTGAACGAGGCGCTGCACGACCACGAAGAGCAGAAGGCACAGTACGAGTTGCAAATCGACAATCTCAAGCTCGAAGCAGTCGCACTCAAATCAAAAGTGCGAGGCTTTGAGATCCAAACGGGATGTCCCCAAGTCTTCGAACAGTACGAGCAAGAGATCCACAAGCTCCAGCGAGAAGTACAAACTCTGCGTACGCAGAATATCGAGCTGGAGCTCAAGCTGGCGTCTCCTGACAACTCGGACTCATACGGAAGTGCCCAGTTGTTGGAGTTCAGGAGGAAATATCAACTCTTGGCTCAAGACAGAAGCGAGCTCGAGCGACAAGTGAATGAATACCGTAAGCGAGAACGTCAGTTCCAGGCGCAAAGCAAGCTGGTCAGTGAATCCACTCGGAAAGTTGACAGGCTGTCAAAAGAGCTTACGCGACGAGAGGAGGCACTGCAAACTACCCGCTTGGGTCAAAAGCGTCTGAGTGCCGAGGTGGTGTTGGCACAGCAGGAGGCGCAACAGCTTCAACAAGAGAACGAGCGTTTGCTGATCGAAAAGGCGACCACAACGGAGGAGTTGCTGGCCGCGAGGATGTACTTGGCCTCTGTCGAGAGCGAACAGAAGAAGGCCGAAGTGCTCGACAAGTTCGTAAGGAAGCATGGCGATCGGATGCAGCGAGTACGAGGCTCATCAGTCGACAGCAATAACTGGTTGGACGGTGAGAGGTGGCAGCGAGACAGCCAAGCGAGGGAGAATGAAGACAGGCTCATGAGTGGTATCAAACGGAGCATTCCTCAGCTTGTGCCTTTGGCCAACAAGGTATTACGAAAGTTGGAGATGCAAGAACTATCGCTGCGCGAGTACGCGGAACGTGAAGCAGACTTTATCAATCTACTCGTGGATCTTGCCAGCGATCAACCTGCCATGGCATTGAAAGCCATGATCGAGGAAGAGATGAAGAAGCTGTCGCTGTTTTGACAATTCACAGACAATAAAACCAAACAGAGGCTACGCATATAGGGTGCTTTCTCATCGTGTACGAGCGTCTTGTTCATCGATTAAGTATCAACTGCGACGTCCGTGCGTTCCTTACACGAGGAGTTCGACTGAATGGCGTGTGTGGTGGGATGGCTTGAGACTACGCTTAGTCGACGTTGGCCATCTGCACATCGGCCTCGGTGAACTTGCCCTTGTTGGCGTCGGCCACCGAGCGGTTCTTGCGCTCGAGGATCTTCTTGCGGTCCTTGTCAAGCTTGATCTTGGTGATCACGACCTTCGAGGCGTCAATGCCGACTGGCACGGTGGCACCGTTGGCCTTCTCGCGGACCACACGCTCGACGTGGATGACGAACTTCTTGCGGTACACGGTGGTCACACGGCCCTCACGGTTCTTGAACGAACCACGCACAATGGTGACCTCGTCGTCCTTGCGGATTGGGAGCGAGCGCACCTATAGACATCGCAATCGCAAAGTCAGTGCTCCTGTCGTGCAGTTACCTGAGAGGGTTATCGCCATCCGCCGTCAACAAACACTCCAGTGAGAACTGAAGGCGCCAGTCAACGAACAGATAGAAGATCTCCAACGCGTCTAGTGCGACCCTTTTTCAGGGTGGCATGAACGCGAGCCTGGGATCCGCACTTACAGATCATACGATGCCATGAAGTGCCAGTGTGTACGAAGCCCGGCCTGTGGTCCAAGGACCAGACGCGCGCGCTTCACTGACATGGACTTATACGTTTGAAAGTGTAGTGGTGTCGCCGTGGTGGGCTGGCTCACACTAACTTACATTGTACTTCTTCTGGAGCTCCTTCGAGAGCGGCGCGCTCATAAGCACGCGGCGCGCAGTCGAGTGCGAGCCGAAGTGCGCCTTGCGCGACTTGCGGCGGGACGAGGAAACAGCCGAGTTGAACTTCACTGTTCAAGCAGCACCATAGAGCGTGAGCGACTCGGCAGACACATGCCGCCCCTGCTACGCCTCGTAGCCAGGGCCTCATGCACAGCGCCACTTACTTTTGCCTTCACACACGAATGAGATAGTGTCGCCATGCAGAGTCGCCCAGCCGCAGGCGCTGACCCGCCCAGGCCAGCCAATGGTTCGCGCTTGGTGCAAGGGTAGGTCGGACCGGTTCAGCGGTTCAGATGACGGTTCGAGAGCGGTTCGAGTCTATTGGTGTAGTTATGGATTTATGGAAGTTTGAATATCGTAATTAGAGAAACGTGATGGTGTAGCCATTTGAGTTTGAGTTGAGAGATGCGACTGAATTGAGCTCAGGGCGACCTCTTCGTTTTCATGATCGATTTGATGTGTGGCTTGGTATTGAGGAGCTAGTTTGATAGAGCGCATTCAGCATTGGTAGAGGATCTTCGTGGATCAGGCGAGGATAGGCATGTAGTACAGTTCTAGGTAATCTACTACTTCGAAGTATCACGTACAGCACAAGAGGTGGGGACAGGGATGTTGAAGGAGAAGCCATCACGCACGAAGGCTGATGTGGTGCGATGTGATGTGATGTGATGTGATGTGATGGTAGTAGCTTTGTCTCTCGACATCTTCTGTGGGTCACGTCGCTTGCGTTCATGTGTATTTTCTCCGCGTTCCTGCTTCTGTGGCGGAGGCGTGTGCTCTTTCATCATTTCCCATTCCGCTTACAAGAACACAAGCATTCTGGGCACACATACACAACTCACTGTGAAGTCAGACACTTGGTCGTCGACATCCAGTCGTGAACAGTCGTGAGCATGGTCGGAAACATAGGCAGTTCTATAGCCTGCAAGCTGCTGCGCATGGTGTTGTCACTCGTGGTCTCGGTCTTGTGTTTGTGCTTGTAGGTGGTGCTCAGTGAGTATTCGATCGTTCAAACGCTGTCGAGAAGATCGACGTTGTGGGTGCGCTTGACTGCAGCCGTGCTCTGCTTCCTCCAGTGTGGCACTGGCACCCCATTTGCGTTGCGTGTCTGCGACTGCAATTGGGATCGACTATCCGATTTGGACGAAGTGTACTTACAGTCAAGCACAGGATTATAATGTCATAATCCTGAAGTCACCTGATCACCATGGTCTAGCGCGAGACTAGACCCAGACCGACACTATGACGCGCAACAACGGATAGTGGGCTGTAGAGCGACCAGGCTCTTACTACTGGCCCATGAATCACGACTCATGAGGCTTACTAGTGAGCGTATGACACGTGACCAAGAACTTGGCTCCTGAGTGGACTCCAATTGTACTGCTTTTTGTTGTTCTACAAAAGGTTGGGGCGACTAAGTCCGCTGCTCACACCGAGTGGCTCGTCGTTAAGACACATACCAACACAATTCTACAATCCATTTGATGTGAGGTGAGCAAGCCAACATGAATCCAAGTCCCCGCCGTTACTAGATTTCATGAAGTGCTTCTCTGTATGTATGGAGCAAACTACTTGCAATGATACGTTTTTCAACTGACCAATACGAAGAGTCATACAGTCGATTGAACTACATATCCATCAGGGTCTAGGGTGATTGGTTGACCTGGAGACAAATGTACCAGACAAATTATCAGCAGAAACACGACTGTGAGATTAGGAGTGTTAGTCGTCAGAAAAGAGGGAGATTGACATGCGAGGCTTGCGAGGAGTTTCCGAGTAGCTGGAGCGACTCGTGTTGAGTAGTTTTTTTGTTGCAGTCGAACTGTAAGTACGAGCATACTGTTCCACGTGTCGTGAGTAAGGAAATATTTCATCAAGAACCTGTGCGAAACGATACCTCAGCGATGACAGTTGCGGCTTGAGATTTTGGCTGGACATGCCGATTAAGGAGGATACTTGCAGCGGTGGGTCGATCAAGCGGATCGGGGCTCATCATCTTCAAGATCAAATCAGTTCTCCATCGAACATCCCAGCAATTAAACAAGTGCCGCACCTGCGAGATCAAAGTTGCAAGATCCGACGAGTACTCAGATGGGAATGAGGGCAGATTCCCATTTCTTAGTGCGTGCCACAAGTCGCCAGACGCCGGGAGCTCAATCTTCGCCACCAATTCGAGCATCATGATGCCTATGGGATAGAGTATGGCGATCAGTTTATGAGAACACCAAGCACACGATGAGACCTACCGAGACTGAAAATATCCGCAGATGTCTTACGATCACCCGTCGACAACAATTCTTTTGCCATGTAAATCGCATCGCCCTCGGTGTCTGCAAGTCTCTTGCTCGTAGTGGTTGTTTCAGCAGCCGTACCCAGATCACCCAACTTCAATACACCCTCAGCGGTAATGAAAACATTCTCTGGCTTGACGTCGAGATGAATAAATCGATGTGAGTGCAAGACGCTCAACCCTTGGGATGTGTGATGCAATATACTCCAGATCACATCCTCTGGAAGGTGGTCACCTTCATAGGACGAGGCAAAATCGCGCAGATTCCCTCCACCACAGTATTCAGTTTGAATGTAGAGATACCCTGTCGTCATGAGACGTGAGTTTCCCTACCGCTTTGTCATCGAACTCAACCCGTACCGTCAGCTTGCCAAGCCTGGTAATATCGGACAATATGGCTGTGGTCCGCCCCCAATGCAGCGAGTCCCGCGGCGATCTTGATTTCCTGCAACAAAAGGTCACTATATGCACGTTAGTGATATAGACTCCTCGCGGATACGTCGTGTGCAAGCAACGCGTACCGCTCACGCTCGCTTCGCAGTTCGTGTTTCGTCTTTTTCACTGCAAAATGTTGGTTTTGCTTTGCAGAATATACCTGAAAACTGCCTCGTCAATCTATGACCATCCCTGAGT
Organism: Pythium aphanidermatum DAOM BR444; assembly: GCA_000387445.2. Taxonomy (NCBI): domain Eukaryota; phylum Oomycota; class Peronosporomycetes; order Pythiales; family Pythiaceae; genus Pythium; species Pythium aphanidermatum. The sequence goes on along the minus strand of KE463887.1, from coordinate 59,527 downwards.
TTATCCGATTGATCCTACCTTCAGCACTTCTGCAGATACCCCAGCGCCGAGCCATCCTGCCGTTTCCAATTCATCGAACTGCCCTCCGTCAATCTCCTTGATTTGAATAACTACATCAGAATACAGCATACCATGTGCGCGAGAAGGCCGACTCACCTGAGATCCAGCATGTTCAACTCGTACGAGCACCTCTTTTCGGGTGAGAAATCGTTGCCGTGCTGCGGAGCCACAAAAGCAAAGTTCGTCGTCATTCTACAATTTCAATTGCCTTCTCGGCCAACATACATGGGGTTGGTGTGTTGCGTTTGAGTGGTGTTGGGGGGATCGGACTCTTGAAAGAAACGTTTAGTGGAACGGGCTCTTCAATTTTGGCTGGTGGACTCTCCCAAGGTGACCAAGTCGATAAAGTTGTGGACATTGATACATTCGCTTCTGTCTTCCTTCTCTTTGAAGCCTTGAGAGGAGTGCGAAGTGGCGTTGTTTTATCCGGAACGGGTGAATACAGCCCAGGGAAGGGCACGTTTTCTCGCTTCATTGGCGTTTCAACTGACACTTCAGTAGGTAAGGGCGAGTCATACAATGCGCTATTTGAACCCATCGAGCTGCGTCGGCTTTCCACACTCTGCCACCGAGCAGCAGCGTAGGTGGGCTTGACGGGTGTGACGAATGCAACCTCTGGTGTACTGACTCGAGGAGGGTGCACCATGTCTGACAGACGTCGGCTCCTGTCTCGGAACGATGGGCGACGCCCGTCATCTCCACTGTCATTGTCCGCGGATCTTTCGAGCGTGTCTTCTTCTTCGTCGTCGTCACTGCTGCTGTCTCCGATTCCACTAAACAGCGACTTCGTCAGCACTGGGGACTCGGGTCTCGGTGGTGCCGCCACCTCCTCCTCAGTCTCCTCATCGACCACGAAGGACTCATTCTCCCACACAGCCGCGACGCTCATCCGAACCGCTGCATCCTCCATTCCCTCTCCCCCGCTGTCTTTTTCTCTGTTCTTCTTCTTCGTGCTTTCGGCGTGTGGCGGGCGCCTTGACATCCCATGAGTTGGCGCCATACTCGTCGCGCTCTTCGTCTTCTGGGTTTCCCTTTTGACCGCCAAAGACCATCACTCTCGTTTCCCAAAGCGAAAGATTTCGGCCACGTTTATTTTCACCCGAAAGAAACGCCATCATAAGTGCAAACAAACGCGTTTATTACATACATCTATACTTTACGGTTTTAGTGCCCCCTATTCTGTCTGCTTGGTTCCTACAGAGGGGTACTATTGGTTCCCTCTGAAGCCAAAGTGCAATGGAAACGCCGCTGCCTGGAAACCGCGGTGCCATCTCCTCGTCCACGAGCATCGCGCCTCCCTCGCTCCAGACCGGCGCTGCGCCCCCTGTGCTCCCTTCTCCACGCCTGTGTGTGCGTGTGCCCATTGTGGCGTGACGCTAATTTGAGTCCATCGGCTGCGTTAACTTCTCCTCACAGGCGCCGTCGGCTATTATCGGCCAGACCAGGCGAACACGAGCTCTGGAGTTGCATTCTAAGACAGGGAGAGCTGTAGACGGCGAGGAGAAGGGACGACAGCTGAAGTGGCGACACAGCGTAGCAGTGGCGAGAGTGTAGGCACTTGAGTGCGGTGATGGCGGCAATGCTGGGGCGAATCACACAGTGGCTCTCCACTAAGCTCGAAGACAAGGAGGATGACTATCTGCGCATGCGCTTTGACGCACTGGTGAGTTGGAAGAGGCTGGTTGCCTCCTCTTTGTCTCGTGACTCATATAGAGTGGTGTTCATGTGGAAGACTCGAATGAAGAAGGCGACGTTGGACGTGATGCAAGTGTCCGAAGGACGCACGAGCAGTGGGGAAATGGAGGTAGTGACCCCTGGCTCAGCGTTAAAGGCGCTAACTGCAGTGACACCGACGAAGCCTCGTCGAATACTGACGGAGGAAGACTCGTGCGTACATGACATGGGTAAGTACCACAAGAAATCTAGAGGTAACAGTGGCTCATACCAAATGGCTCCAATGCTGAAGGTATTGCACTCGAGTCGTGCTTGAAGCTTGGCTTGAAGCACCAGAGCGATCACGACATTTCCCTTTGGAACGTGTTGTATTCGAGTTCACTTGTTCTGGACGAGCCGTCACTAGTAAGCGGGATCCAGAAAGCCGCGACCCTGTCTGAGGTATCAAGCTCACCGACGACGACTTATTATTAATGTAGACTGATCCGACTTTACTCTGTAGACCGACGAAGGCAAGGGTCTATGCTGGCTGAAACTGGCACTCAACAACCAGACTTTGGAAACGAGCCTGATGGTGAGAGATTATTGACGGGTGAGAGTTTGAAGACTTCGTTCTCAATGTTCTTTGTTGCAGATTATATTCTCGATGGCATGTGATCAGGTCGTACGATCGAGCTACGAAGAGTGGTCACTGATGCGATGCTCGGAAGGTCTCGACCTATTTCTGCAAATGGTCATTGATTGCCGTGACGTACGCTTCAACATCAAGGTTGATGACGAGTCGTTCAAGCCGTCAGCACCCAAGGAAGTACTGGCAATACCAATCACCCCAAGTCCGACAGAAACTGCAAAAATGGATGGCGATGCTGTTGCTATTGCAGCAACTCCCCTTGCTCCTTCATCCCTCCCAACTTCACCTCAAGCATCAGATGTAACTGTGTCCGCTGATAAACTTGGCCAAAGCGAGGCTAGTCCGATATTACCTGCAGACGATTTCGTCGAAGTTTCGGCTGTTTACTTTCCGCATCGACACAAAGGCATCAAGCCATGGCAACATGTTTTTGGCGTCAGTCTTGCGTATTTGTCCAAGAATCCATACCATAGTAGGTTTGCTTTGATCGACCCAGTCCTTTCCATCCCAAATATTGTTCAAGATTGTATCGACGTTTTGTACGAGCATGCAAACACTCCACGGCTCTTCCGGACAACAGTTCTGAATGTTACAGTCAGCCAGCTGCGAGAAGTTGTTGAGACTGAAGGCGCACCTCCTGGAGACTTGGATGGCCATGGGGCCGGCGCTCTTTTGCTTGATTTCTTCAAGAATCTCCCAGAATCTCTCCTTACATCTGAGAAATATGATGCGTTTGTTGCATCAGGAAGAATAAAAGACGAAGACGCGAGCATTCGCAATATCGCTTGCTTGGTGCAAGAGCTTCCTCCTCATTGCAAGTATGTTCTGGAGAAGTTAATCGGCATCATGCATTATTTACAGTTGCCGGAGCATGCACAGCAGAACGGGGTGGACGTTACTGTAGCTTCGACTATGCTAGCTCCAGTCATTGCATTCAAGAGTGAAGCTACCACCACACCTGCAGGACAACGAAAGATGTCTCATACTCAGAATCATGACGTCCGTTTTGCTGCGGTTGGTGCTCAAGTTGTAGAGAGGATGATCCAACACTATGATGTGATTTTCCAAGATGTGCGTCTCCACGTGTCTGATGCACTAGAACGTTTGGAATCGAAGAAGGAGGCTTTGTTGTCGATTTACCAATTGTACAAAATGAGACCTCAAGTCAATTTCTTGTCAGATCGTCAATATCTTGACGAGATATCAGATATCTTCATGGAAAGTGTCAAAAAGAAGGAAGCATCTCCAACATGCGACTCACCTCCAAATAATCCAGAGCGCATCCCTCCGCCGGTTGTCCGAAAAGTAACGTCTCCTCTGAAGCATCGTGCCTCGTCTCCTATGCTCTACGAAGGGATGCTGAGCTCGTCAGCCCCTTCGTCGATTCCTCCATTACCGACATTCTCAAATACTTGCTATTCGGGCTCAAGGACAGGAAGCGGGGGCAGTCTGGGAAGTCGAAGGCAGACAGTGGGAATAGCTCCTCCTAACAATATTGCAGAAGAGATTGACAGGAGGATTGCGGATTCCTGGCAAAAGCACGGATTCAATCGACCAACAATTCTAGGGAACTTTGACAAGGGTGGCGTGCTGCTTCTACGGTGCGTGGCTTACATGGTCAAGAACGATACCGCGCTACTCGATCGTCTATACAACCGAGCACTTCCAACCGTCCAGAGCTCGTATGATGCTGGTTTAGTCGCCTCTGCGATATGCAAGTCTCTCATCAACCTCCTTCATCTTGTGTAAGTTTTGTGGCCCATTTTGCTATCCGGTTCTGACTGATTCATGTTGCTTTTTCTTTCTTAGACCTGCCCCAGAACATCCGAACATAAACATTGTGGCGTTGTCTGTCGAACCGTTCTGGGAGCTGTTCGATGAAGAGTCCTACTTTTTGAAACTGTTCCTGATCATGTTTCAGATATTCGACCAAATTTGGAATTCGCTCAGTCCAGATGAGGCATCGTTCACGAGGGTGTTTTGTGATACAGAGGCTAAAGTCGACGAGCTTCTTAAAAACTCACCCAGCTGTGTTGAAGACTTGCGTGGCGAGTGGGAAGAGATGTGGCGCCAAATGCATGATGATGAAGATGAGTCCACCGAGGAGGAGATGTGTAATGCAGCCGTGCGTGGTGGTCAAACCCCTGTTACTGCTCCACCATCGCCCCCTCGATTGAGCAAGAAACCATCCTTCACATTCAAGCCAGAGGACTACAAAAACAAGTTACTGGCGCCGTCACATATTCTCACTGCTGAGCATGTTGCATACATCGATCACTCGGTGCCAATTACATGCCAACTTTGCAGGTGGTGTTTATTGTATAGCACAGAAACGCACGGATCATCACTACACACATTATTGATGCTGGCCAAGAACCACAACCCGACACTGATAGTAATCAAAGATGACCAAGGCAACGTGTTTGGTGGCTACGGCTCGGACGAGTGGCATCGCTCCACCCAGTACTTTGGCAACGGCGAGACGTTTCTCTTCACCTTTAGTCCACGGGCAGGAGCACCTCCACCGACGACCCCCTCTGCCGGGGCTCATTTTACCAAATATCCTTGGAGTCGTCGAAACAACTATTTCATGCTATGCTCGGAGGAATCCCTCGTGATGGGAGGAGGCGGCAATTTCGGCTTGTACTTGGTACGCACACATTATTGTTCTGTGGATGTTCCTATTCTAATTCTCATCGTGTATGCTGATTAGGACGCGGACCTCTCTCGTGGGACGACAGGTCCTTGTGAGACGTTTAGCTCTCGGCCTCTTGTTCCGTCACACGAGTTCAACTGCGTATACGTCGAGGTCTGGGGCTTCACAACTAGTGACAAGAACCCAGTCGTAAATCGAGAGGCGAAAAAGCGTAGCGTTCTGGACTAAAGATCAAGTATGTGATGTATGCCCGTCAATTTGACCTCGCCGATACTCAACAGCGCGGATACCAAGTAAGTAGTAGTTGCCGTCCCCGATTAACACACGTTTTATATAAGTGGCGCGAATACAGAAGCCGCGCTTTATCAAACCAAAAAGACCCAATCACAAGCTAGGAAGTAGCTCATTCTGTAGCACATCGCTGAAGATTGAGAATGGAGCAGCTAGGTCTGCTGTCTGTGGATAGGAGTGTCAGTGGGCCACACTCCACAATGAAGTGCACTATGCAGCTTACCTGTTCTGGGGTCAGGCCGCTCACATGGGTACTTGCTAGCGTTGGCTGGAGCTGGGCTACTTCATCCTCATATAACAGCAAGAACTTGGTATGAACCTGCTCGATGAACGCCCGTAGTCTCTGCGTTGTGGCCTCAGAGACTCGGTCGTGGAAGAGCACCACTTGCACATGCTCACTTTGGTGTGATTGCATCTCGAGCGCAGAAGTGCCATTGACCTTAGTTCGGAAGTTAGTCGCCCATGACCCACGTTCTTCTCCGCATCAATACCGTACCTCACTCAATGAACTCACTCGTCGGTCGTCGTCGATCGACTGGAGTTGCGTGGGCGTAATGGGGACACTCGCGTTCATGGAAGAACCGACGCTATTACTCGTACTGCGGTTGGACGTACGCGAGTCGAACTGAATGCGTACGATATCTGCCACATCAACGGCCTTGAGACATCGCCCTCTCGTTCACGACGCCTGCGAGGACCACGCACCACCTCCGTCGATCTCTCGAGCAAACTGCGCGAACGACTGCACGAGCGCATCTACACCCTCGGCGTGCGCGTGTGGGTGCCATTTCCACTGCGTTGTGAACAAACAGAGTCCAGTGCTGCGCTCCACGATCTTGAGCATGCGCAGCACTGCGAGGAGCCCACTAAGACAGTCTGGTGCAAGCAATGCGCTACTGGCCGCGGCCGTGGACACCGACGCCGACGACGGCGACGGCGACTGCACACCAGAAACGGAGGCAGAGCCGGATGTCCGCGACATGGCCAGCACGCGCGCCACGTCCAGCATACTCTCGCCCTTGGCCGTGCCGGCGCGCGCCATGCACCAGCTCTCGCGGTTTCGCGATTCCGGCCATCTGGCTGATCGAAAATCGTCATTAGGCTGGCTTCGCCTTGACCGTGTTGCAGCCACGCATTAGGCTAGGCTGGCTTCGTTTCATTGCAATGGCATGTCGTGTTTAATACGGTGTTAGGGGTAAAACCAGGCTAGTTCCAATAAGGTAAGGGGCTAATGGGCTCCCCATTATCGGCCAGTCAAGAAGAGCAGCAGCATGGCGGACGCGACGAGTGCCGGCCTGCGCGCTGAGTACCGCTTCAAGGGCGAGCGTGTGCACGCGTTCGAGAGCTTCCCGTCAGCGCAGGAAGCGTCGAACGAGTACGAGAGCGTGCCTCTGGAAGAGCGACAGAACCACTCGTTCCTGGGCAAGCTGGATGGCGGCGTAGCGATGCCTACCCTCAAGAACTCTGGTTCGTACGCACAGCTCGTGACAGCTCTCAAGGTGCGAGGATGCGGTCTTCTAACGAGAAGATGATCATGCTCATGCTGGAAATGGTGTATGTATGTGTGTTATGCAGCGTGCAAAGGAAGACAGCGAGGCATTCCTTAAGGACAAGGTCGAAGGCCCTGTGCCAGCACGGATCTACGAGCAGTAGCGATGCATATGGGGTAAAGAGACAACGAGTAACATTCTTCAAAGCATTTTTATACGGTCAACTAGCGAGAGATGGCAGCATATCTACAGGAGGTGGTTACTCGTCATCCGATTCGCCCCAAGTTGGCAACGGACCCTGCTCCAGCAGGCGGTACGACTTGTCGATCTTCATCTTCTTGCGCCCACGGCGTTTACCCGTGAGTTCCTTGGTCGATGTCGCGTGGAAAATACGTTTCAGACTTGGCACTATAGGCGCTGTCGTTGCGTGGGCATGGCCTCGAAGGCTGCGGCCTTCCATCGTACTCTCAGTCTGCGACCGCTGGCGTGCTCCACGCTTACACTCGACGCAGAACCATGGCTCACCCTCCGGCGGGATGATAACAAGGTTGGTGCAACTTACAGAAGATAGAAGTTAGTAGGCAGCTCCAGCCTTCACACAATAATTCGGAAGAAACTTACTTGAGATGGAACGCCGCAGGGCAGCCGTCACAGCAGATGAGCTCGCCAGCGAGGCCGCAGCGATGACACGCGTCTTCGTTCAGGTCATTCTGTCCCAGTAGGCACTGTTAGGAGACCGTACACTGCACACACGAGAGATGTACGTACCGCATTCTGGTTGAGAAATTGTTTCCCACTCTTCATGGCATCGACGAAGCGATAGATTCGATCGGGGTCCATGGTCGAGGACAACGGAACTCTGCCGTTCCATTTGGACGTGCCGTTGGCGAATGCAATGAGATTGGCGAAGAACCGAGCTCTGGCCTCTAGCAGTGTGACCCGTCTGGAGACCAGAGCACGAGTGCTCTTGGCAGTAGATGGGCTCCGCTTCGCAACGTCGCGCATGTCGTCGGTCCAGTCGTGCTTCCCGCCGCACAGATACGTGTGTAGACCACGCATCTCCGCGAGATGCTCCCCACGCTGAAACTTCTCGTACCATGCACCTCGTCGTGGCTTCGTCTCGTCGTTCTGATTGGAGGGCGATGAGCAGCCAGATGAAGACGCCGACACCGTCGAGAGTGAGGAAAGGGGGCTACTGCCTCCAGATGCAGTCGAGGGCGTCTGAGCTGGGTCCTCTTCTGGCTCATCTAGCCGCTTGCCCTTCTTTCTCACTACGGGCTTGGTCTGGCCCACAAAGAGTCGGCGTTTGCGGAAGCCGTAGTAGTGCAGCAATTCCAGATCGAGCTTTGCGCTCTTAAGCAACGCCAGCGAAGACAATAGCACAGGGCGTTTGATCTCTGGTAATGGCGCGCTGTCGACAATGAGCTCGAGGCTCTTCTTGGAGGCATTGGCTTTGGTCATGAGCCCCATTTTCATCTGTTGATCTGAGCGTTTGAAACCGAGCTTGCCCGTGCACGCCACGGAGCCACATTTGCAGTCGATGGGGTCGCCGAAATGGCTGAAGTTGTAGTCCATGGTAATCTCATCTCCGGCCATGATCCGACGCCGTGCGAAGATGCCAATCCGTTGGATCCCGTCGACGTTCCACTTCTGCGTCATCGCGTTCGAGTCACAGCTGTGGTTAATGAAACGCGCTTCGTTACTGCGGTAGCGCGCATCGATGACCACGTCTTTTTCGATTTCCAGCATGTAAAAATGGGCCTCGCCTTCGTCGCGATACTTGATGAGACGGCGCTCACACTCCTTGTCGTCGATCAGTTCGCCGACGTACTCGATGATGAAGTCGCCTGGTTCGATCGTCTCCTCTGCAAACAGACCGAAGCCAGGGCCTTCGACATACTCTACACGCACTGGCCTAGTACAAACGAGTCCGTCAGTATCTCAGTGTGGGGCGTTTATCAACTGACAAGAAGACGCACTTGGTCTCACGGCGCTTGATAGCACGGTTCGTACACAATGCAGGGTCTGGAGCGGAGCACGTATTCGCTGAGCAGCTGATAAATAGCATGCGATTGTGGCAGCTCTCCCCACAGTAGAGCTCCTGAGGCGTTGACACCACAGGCTCTTTCGGCTTGGGCTTTGGGCCGCGCTTCTTGCGGGGTTCAACAGGCGCCGTCGCTGTGACCGCCGCAGGCTGCGCTCCTCGCCGCGTTGTCGAGCTGGTCTTCTTATCTTCGAAGCAGTTGCATTTGTGCACGGGCAGACTCGCAGTCGGCAGCATCGCCGAGACCTCAATCGACTTGGAGATGCGTCCATAGGGCGGTGGATGCCGCGTGAATTTCCGGTGCTAGTCAAGCAGTGGCAGCAAGAGCGTTAGTCGTGTGGGTCCACGAGAGAGACGCGAGTCCACATACCGCGATACTCTTGGCCTCATCGGGTGTGAATGGGAGCTCGAACAGACGCGGCTGCAGCGCCTGCTTCCGCAGAGCCACCAACATCGCCCGCACCTCCGGTTCAAGCGCATCAACGTGGCGCAGCGTTGCTTCGACGTCCGCGTCTGTGAGTTCGCTCGGTGCCTCAACAACGGACGCGTCGGGATCGGACGACGTCGTGGCCTCGGCACTTGCCATTGCGCCGTCGCTCTTGCGTCCACGACGCGCCGAGAAGGCGGCGACTGCGGCCACCGTGGCCGGCGTGGCTCCCTCCTTGATGCGAGAGCTGATACGGCGCTCTGCGGGCCGCGCCTTGCGCTTGTCCTTGGCGGCGCGCGTCGCGACCATGACGCCGTAGCGAGAGTTGGTGATTGCGTCCACCCACCACGGTGCGAGTTCAAAGAGGACTCGCCAGCTCCCATTCCCGCGCAAATACGGAGCTGGGATTGGATGAAAATTCAAATCACGGATCATGATTGGTTGAAAACGATAGTTGGAGGGGTTTTGACCGAGTCCCATTTGGTAGAGCTTGTAGCTGTACGAAAACAAGGTGCTCTCGTGATATATCCAGCAAAGGGAGAGACGAGTCCCCGTTCAATAAAAGGCGAATTAGCTCCGAATATACCTTGTTTTGGTACAAGGTTGATGCGTGTCATTCCTCCACCGTACGGTCTCAGATCCGCAATGGCGACGTCATCAGGTATCTCTCTCTACTTCGAAGTACATTATCTATCTTGGCTCCTTACAGCGCCTTCTCCATCGCCTCGACCTCCTCCAGCATCTGTGCAAGCTGCTGCACGGCCTCCAGCTCACCGAAGTCCAGCTGCGCCTTCTTAAGCACACCTCGGATGTATAGACGGCAGGCATACAGCGACTTCTTCGTGCTGTCGGCCATGTAGTCCTGCGAAAGACGCACCGCAGCCTTGCACAGATCTTCGACACTTTCCTTCTCTGTCTCCCAGCCCGCGACTTGAAGCGC
>KE463887.1:28550-48888 GCA_000387445.2 Pythium aphanidermatum DAOM BR444 | reverse complement strand
TGATACGGCCAAACAGGAGAGCGAGCTGCTTCTTGTAGTTGGCGTTGGAGCGCGGTGGCGTCTTGTCTGTGGCCTCGGCGGCTTCGTCAAGCGTCGACAGGTCTTCATCATCGTCTTCGTCATCGATGTCAAGGCTTTGCAGCGCAGCACTGACATGCTCGTCGTTCTCACCGTTCGCAGCGTCGACTTTTTCAAGCTCCTCGGGGAACACAATGGCCTCAACCAGCCATGCCAAGAGCTCGTGGTCGATAGTTCGCTTGTGCTTGTTGCGCAAATCAAGCCACTGATGCAGAGCATACAATGCCTCACCGTAGCGATCGACTTGGATCGCACAGAAGGCGTAGTTCTCCCACATCTGCCACATCTCACGCTTCTGCTTGAGCGCTTCGTGGAGCACGCTGTATGCCTCAGCATAGCGACCGTTCGTAAGGTGAATCGAACCAATGTTGCCCCACGCTTCGCCGTTGTCAGGCTCAAGCTGCACGACACGAGTCAGCGAGCGCAGACCAAGGGTCCAGTTCTGCGTGCGCATCGACATAGTGCCGAGAATGAACCACGCGCTGCTGTTCATCGGGTTGACTTCGGTACTGTCCAGGTAGTGCTTGATGGCCGTGTCATAGTCACCCTTCTCGAAGAAGTGGCGACCGAGAGAACGCTTGGCACGCGCGTAGCGGTGCTTTGAAACTTCCCAGGCAGTCTCGTAGTGGGAAATGTCACCGGTGATGTCACCCAGGGCCGTCCACATGTATGGCGACGGTGCGACAGCGAGACGATCACGAACAAGGTTCTCCGCCTTCGTCGGCTGATCAAGAACCTGGTAGCACTTGACGACGTCGTCCCACATTTCGAGCTCTTCAAAGATCTCGACAGCACTACGCACCACGCCCAGGGCAAAGTAGCGCTCGCCAAGGTCACGCTTCAACGCATAGCGAGGAGGGAACGCCAATGCATGGACGAACTGCATACGCTCATGCGCTGGTGCAGCATCCTCGATCGCCTTGAGCGAGTTTTGCAGGACCGTTAAGCGGGATGTGTGCTGGTCCACGAGCGCTTGCATCTGGAGAACAGCTCGCTCGCGACGTTTGGATGTCTCGCACTCGAGCCACGCGCGTTCGAGCAGACCGGTCGAGTACACCATCCAGTTGTTCGGGTTCTCGAGCACACGGGTGATGTACGGGAACATCTCTTCGCGGGTAAGACCATCGTTGGCATTGCTGTTCTTGACATCGAGACACAGCGACAGAAGGATGACTTGGTCGATCGTCTGCAAGTTGCCCTGCTCCGTCAGCGCCTTGTCTTCGAATGCAATCTGCTCCAACAAGATATTGTCTGGGTCAACCTGGTCGAGTGCAATGTCACGGTACGCAGCCTCTCCATCTTGCACGAGCTTCTGAATGGCCAGTTCTTCCTCCGTCAGTTCTCCATCTGGTACATTTTGGCTTCTCTTCCTCGACCTTGCGGCCACCGAAATCAGCGTGCGTCGTGTTGGCTAGTGCTGTAGCGGATTCGGACTGCGACTGCTCCTCATCTAGCGCGTACTTGGACGCCGCGAGAAGCACCATCTGCGCGACACTCTTCTGCTGGAACTTGGTACGCTTACCCAACGAACCACTGAGCTGCACAGTGAGACCACTGATCTCATGCGCCATCTCGAAGCTACGCTTGCCCTGCTTGTTCTTGTCGAAGAAGTTCTGCGCTAGTCCCCACTCGACATGAGCGCGCGCTCTCAAGTACTCGCCCTTGGGCTTGAAGTTGAACAGCGTCGAGTGACGAATCGTGGACACGAAGCCGCGACGAGCTTCGTACCACAAGGTATTGGACGGTTCCTTAGCAATGAGAAGACGTTCATGGGCGACAGCAGCACGTGCGTTCCACCACGCGGCAGTCTGGAGCTTCTCGAGGACCACCAGAGTCTCGGGCTGCACAACAGGCGCCTGGTCGATGTCTTCGTCCTCGTCGTGCGTGCCAAACTTCTCCACAGCCACAGACCAGTTGGGGAACTTGGCATTGCCGACAAAGCTTAGCATTGCACGTCCAAGTGCCAAGAAGTACGGGAACTCACAGATGGTGAAGGGGCTTTCACCGTCCACCTGCAGGGCGAGAATGGCCTCGCGGTGCAGCTTCTTATCGCCATTCGCTTCCTCGTATGTCACGCCAAACGCGTTGGCGGCCAGTGAGATGATATCACTCAGTTGCTTTTGCTCGAACGCCGGACCCGTGTAGTTGGCCTGCACGAAGAGGTTGAAGAGCGCAATACCAACAAAGAGTACCTCGTAGGCGGCCGCGAGACGCTCGTCGTCGTCGTTGTTACTCTGCAGCACAAACGCCTCGAGGTTCTTCGCGATCGTCGTTGCCATGTGCACGTCGGCATCCGTGTCCGCGTTGTGTTCGATGGCCTTCGCCACACGCTGGCCAATGTCGGAGCGCACAACATCCGCGTAGCGACCCTCACACACAAGCTTGCCCAGCTGCAGCGCGCTCAGAAGTCGACGTGCTGTATCGACGTTCACCTTGGTCTCGAGTGCCGCGTCAACCTGCTCGGCATTGGTCTCGATCGTCGCGCGCTCGACCTGCACACACACTTCCTGGAGCACGACGTTCTCGTCTTCGGCCGTCGTCTCCATGTCCGTGACCGTCACACCACACAGCTCTGCGAAGAAGTCGTCCTCGTCGTCCATTGTCCTTGTCTTTCTCGCGTCGTACAGCTGCCTGCAGTGAGCTTGAAGCGCCAGCGAAGCCAAGAGCTACTCAATGAGATGCCGCTTCGGGCTTCGTTGGCTCACATGAGGCGGCAGGTGACCAGCATTCCGTAATCACCTGTGTTGGGTGGTACACCTGTATTAGAAGATATTCAATTGGATTACGGAATGGAGGTGTAACTGGTTATTAGGACGTATACTTCTTGCGTTTAGTATACGCGGCTCCCTGGGTGGATCAAGGAAAAGCAACTCGAAAGGGAACATGGTGGACGACGACGACAACTTTGCGGCGATGACACCGGCACAACGGAAGCTTTTCGAGCTTCGCATGAAAGTCAATGCAGGTCGCAAGGCCAACAAGCAGGTGCAGGCTGCGGAGTATTTCAAAGTACCCCGAAATGGGGAGCTAACGGTCGGTCCCTCGTGAACTCCAGGAAGTCGCAGCAGAGCACGAGCGACTTAATAACGGGGACAAGAAGGCAAGAAAAGAGCAGGCGATGAAGAAAAAGCAGGTAAGAGCGGACGTGCGAGAATGTGTGCAGTAGTCAGGAAGAGTCACCTTTGGATGCTGACAGGAGAAGAAGGAGGCGGCTGCTTCAGGCCAAGCACACTTGGAAGACACGGGTATGTGCAAATGGGCCAAGCATTGTAGGATGTGTATCTGACTGTATGCATTACATCAGCTGAAGTAGCCGAATGGAAGGCCAGACATGATGAGAAGAAAGCCAAGCGAAAGGCGGCGTTTGGCTGGGACGTGTTTAACCAGGTAATACGACATGCAAACATAATCAAGCTGAGCCAAGCAGGCGACTGATCCCGTGCTTCCACAGGACTCTCTCTACAAGGCCTACAAAAAGCGCTTGACGAGCTTGCCTACAGCGGCCCAGGCAGAGACCACTCAAGGCACCGAAGCCGGCATCGCACACTCTTGAAGATGAACTTTCGTATGGCAAGAGCGACAAGATTGAGCAGGTCTGTAGATACTGGGCATTGGTGTCGTCACGCATCCTCACGGTATCGATCGCGCAGGAAAATGTCGATCGCATGGCGAACGAATTGGAGGAGCGGATCAAGGCTCGCAAGACATTTTCACGACGCCGTGCTTACCAGGAAGGAGAAGACGTGGACTTTATCAACCACCAGAACCGCCTTTTCAACCGCAAGGCGAAGCAGGCGTTCGACAAGTACACCGTCGAGATTCGCCAGAACCTGGAGCGTGGCACGGCGCTTTAAGACTTCTTGTAATTTATTCGTGGACGCTGATGCCCAGCGTGTTGTGTACTATTCGGTGACGCTGTTTCAAATCGATCCGAAACGATACTGAAGTCGGACGGCGCGGTCTGTCCACTCCACTGCATCGGGTGAGAAGCACTCGAGTGGGCCATCAAACAATAACGAGCACCAGGAGACGCTGCGACTGGCGGAAGTATCTGTTTCGTGATCAGAGCCGGCCATGAGCGCGCGTGATGAGACGCAGTCGTGTCTGCGGTAGCCGAGTCATGATCGGGTGGCCCATATGTAGCCATCTTGTCTGTGGGCCACCTCCGAGTCATCCACAGATGATGGCTGGAAGACTGATCTGTGACGTGGTGCAGGGGTGGCCCAGGTGGCCCACTGGTGGCCCACATGACGCATTCAGATACCACTATTTCGGCCAATCCACGGTCTTGATTCTATGGCCCTCGTGTTCGTCGACAACGTGTCTAGTGGCCCATTTTCACTATCCGCCAATCAGCATCCAGTTTCTATTTGCGGGTGGCCCACGTGGGCCACCCAGAGTGATTGTTGAAGCTGTCGAACCTCGTTTCTAAGGTTTTGGTCCGCCGTGGTGCCATTCGTGTGGTGCAACACGGTCAAGTGACCGCAAACAGCCGCCGCCGGTCGTCTGCCCTGCCGTCTGCCTCATTCGCGAATCCTCCGCAAGCCCGCAACTCACTCATTATGGCCCCTCAGTCCACCGACGCTGCCGCCCCAGTTGAAGGCTCGTTCCTTGTCAAGGCCGGCCTCGCCAAGATGCTCAAGGGTGGTGTCATCATGGACGTCGTCAACGTCGAGCAGGCCCGCATCGCCGAAGAAGCTGGTGCCGTCGCAGTCATGGCGCTTGAGCGTATCCCTGCCGACATCCGCTCGGACGGCGGTGTGGCTCGCATGAGCGACCCAAAGATGATCGAAGAGATCAAGAAGGCAGTCACCATCCCAGTGATGGCAAAGGCGCGTATTGGCCACTTTGTGGAGGCCCAGATCCTTGAGGCCGTCGAGATCGACTACATCGATGAGAGCGAAGTGCTCACGATGGCCGACGAGGAGAACCACATCAACAAGCACAAGTTCAAGGTGCCATTCGTGTGCGGCTGCCGTAACCTTGGCGAGGCCCTTCGCCGTATCGCTGAGGGTGCTGCCATGCTCCGTACTAAGGGTGAGGCCGGTACCGGCAACGTCGTTGAGGCTGTCCGCCACGCCCGTGCGGTTCAGCGTGAGATCAAGCGCCTGACGACGATGGACGAGGATGAGCTTTTCGTTGCTGCCAAGGAGATGCAGGCTCCATACCACCTCGTTAAGGAGGTTGCGAAGACTGGTCGTCTCCCGGTCGTCAACTTCGCCGCTGGTGGTGTCGCCACTCCAGCTGATGCTGCGCTCATGATGCAGCTTGGCATGGACGGTGTCTTCGTCGGATCGGGTATCTTCAAGAGTGGTAACCCAGCCCAGCGTGCTAAGGCTATGGTCCAGGCTGTGACCCACTTCAACGACCCAAAGATTCTCATGGAGATCAGCAAGGACCTCGGTGAGGCTATGGTCGGCATCCAGGACCTCAAGAAGTCTTCTGTCAACTTCCGTGACCGTGAGGGTGGCCTCCACGGCGCTTGGTAAAGTGTCATGTTGCTAACCAGCAACCCGTTTTACGCATAGACATCCTTCTGCGCTTGTCTCGATGGCCAAACCGTCTTGACCGAGTTGTCAAACTCGCTCATGTGCGCTTGTGCCTCACACTTCCGCAGGTTTTCGTTAAGTATATTGAATGATAAAGAGCATCGTCCCTACATTAGTGTGTCTTTATCAGTCAGATGTGACCTGAGGGAGTGTGCCGTAAGCAGGCTTAGAAGAAGCAGCCTTTCGACGACGCTGAAGCATCATGTGTCGCGCGATGACTCCAATGAATGTGATGATGAGCACCGCGAAGAGGATCCATAGGAGAGTGTGTAGACCATTGCCGCCCTTCGATGGAGCGTTGCTGCCACCGTCAAGAGATTCAACAAACGGGCGAAGCGTATCGGCGACACACTCGTGCTTGAGCATCTTTCCTATGAGCTTCTTGAAGGTGTCAAATGGACACACAACACGGATGCTACCGTCAGCCTGTAACTCGTCCTCGGAACAGAAAGGAATGATCACGGGGACGCGATCCGGGGGCTACACATCACGACGGAGTTATCAGTACCGACAGCAAAACTCGAGGCATTCACTCGTGTACTCTGACTCACATTCTCACGTGTCAGCGTGGCACCATCGCGCATTTGCTTCGGTGACGCTGTGACGAAGTACGCTTCCACAAAATGACGCTCCGACGACTGTGTTGGCGGTACTTCACCGCCCATCAGATGGCGGGCCACACTCACGTTGGCTCCGGCGCGAGCAGTCGATGGGGCAGTAGACGAACGCTCATGCAGTTCGAAGACGAGCATACCTCCTGGTGTTGGCTGGTGAGGGTGCCAGCCTTTTGTGAACCATTGAAGACGAAGGAGGTTCCGAAGGTAGAGGATGTTGATGTCGTGTCCGGCGTAGTACAGAAAACGATTGTCCGGCCCCTGATCGAGCTGAGGACCATCCTCCTGTGATGTGGTCGCGACCGGTTTTCCTGTTGCACTCTGCTCGAAACTCGCTGTGATGTGTGCAAGAAGCGTTGCTCCAAAGTTGGCGGAGTTGACGTCGTTCGTGACCAGGTCCATGTGAGATTCGTGTACCTTGGAGATATCCAGCACTTTCTGAAATGTGAACGGGGGCGGAAGGGTCATGTTGTTAAGGGCTTGGAGCATGAGGAACTCGGTGAAGTAGTCTGCACTGGAAAGCGCATCTTTCCACGGCTGGTAGAACGCGCCATTCCACACGGATGGGATGTCGAAGAACGAGCATCGTGCATTTGTACCATTGGCCGCGCCCTCGATGTTGTCGTTCATGCTGCAGGTCGATGGGGCACAGCAGTTGAGGAGGCTGTTTAAGTGGGCAATTTCCTTGCGGTTCTCATGAACAAGATACCGACAGTCGTCGGCGCCAGCGATGCCTTTGTACACTATGAGCCACAGATACATGCAGTGTTAGTTGTGGCCATTCACATACTTCGTATCAAGAGAGCCGTGCATACTTGTCTGTGAGCACACTGGACACGTGGCGGTCGGATCCTGACCCTGTTCGAACAGAAGACGAGTTCCGGCCGTGATCGGAACGACTTCTTTGCAGGTTTCGAACGCCCCATTGAGAAAAGCCTCTGCTGTTAGCTATTCAAATGAGCAATCCACACGTGAGCAAGCCGTGGAGACGAGTAGCGAAGTACGCAAGGCTCTCACGTTGTCGCGCTGGTTGGCGTCAGCGTACGCAAAGACCTGTCCGCAGGGCGTCGCCTCGAGAAACTCCCGGTACAAGTGCTTGCGGAAGTACTTCACAGGCGAGTCAGTCGTCGTTGGCCTTACTTCTACTGCATGGATGCGCACGCACGCACCTCGCCCATCTTCTCGACAACAGCGTAGCCATGTTTCGTGAGCTTGGGTGAGACGACCTCCGTTGGGTCGTCATTCTCTGATGTACCCCAGTCCACTGCACGCAGGGGTAGCTGGATCTCCGGGTTACGGACATACTTGTCGATGATGTCCTGCTGCGGCGTCTCGGTGCCAAGACCGTAGGGGCCGCGAACACCATGGCGCGAGACCACAACGACCTGCACTCGCAACACTCGTCACCACGTTGTCATCGACTCCACATCCTGGCCGAGCATATTGACCTGCTTAAGAGTCGAAGAAGCTTCTGCCAGGAGAGTGTTGTGGCTCACGGCCACCACCAGAGCCGTCGCGACGCGCATGAGCTGCATGATGTGCATCACGATCGTCGTGCAGCAGCGTCGTTTTCGCCGAAGATCCCTCTGTTCCGTTTAAGTACGAGTTTGTTGTTTTGTTTTGTCCGCTGCAGTAGACTCAACTGTTCTGTACTGAGATACCAGGAACCCAGTTCCAGTCGTCAGCCACTGTTGCTGGTGACCTGCATTCGACCATGAGGCTTTGAATGGACGAAGGACCCGGTGACTGGTCCGTCTGGACAATCCATCGAGCTGTACAGTATGCTTAGTCTCCCGGAGGCTTCGAGTGTATTCATCCAGATGAGCACAAATGGATGGTGCGCCCAATCGCCAGTTCGGTAGCACGTGGGCTGCATTCACCGACAGCCCACGGCCTCAAGGCAAATGAGGGCATGCTCAGTTTCGCCACACGCAGCCACCGGCATTCTTGACTCATGCCTGCCGTCCCGACAATAGTGGGCGGCCCCCACAGATACGTGTGAGAAAGTGGGTTGAGCGCAATCACAGAGATCACCGCAGACCAATCGGCAGCTGCCGCCTGTGATCCATGAACCCACTGCATCTCTCTCTTCTCTCTCTCTCTCTCTGAACATGCTTGTAGCAGTGCTGTGGTCAGCCTCGGATCATCCTGTCGGAATTGAGGTGGGAAGAAACCTCGGGAAACATCCGAGCTTGCCAACACGAACTTCGTGTCACGAAGAAGACGGTCTTCAAATGTAACCAGTGTAACCCTCAAAGATCCAGTGACTTTTTGGTTCTGTTTTGCGTTGAAGGTCTGATTTCTCTCGAGATATTTCTCGCCGACACTCGATTTTTCAGCGTCGCAGACATCAATCGCCTCTCATTCATCTCACGCGTGCCTGACTTGAGAGGTTCCTTGCAAGAGACTGAGGCCTCTGCCAGTGTGTGTGTGGTGCGTTCTCTCGAGGCCAGAATTGAGTTGAGGTCATCACCAACAAAGCAACCTGATGCCGATTCAGATGTGTGGAAACGGCTGACTGGAACTCCACGAGGTTCAGCGCACAGCCTATGAGTGGTCGCGAGCGGCACATCGCCAGGCGGAAAGTTTATGGGTCTCTTGGACCGTCACATTATGCCAAGCACAAGCTGGATCGAGAGAACGCCACCAAGAATCGCGCGGCTGAGGACGACGACAACCCTGATCTCTAGCACCGTCGCGCGTGTCAATCGATGCGACAGACGGCGAAGGCTGCTGACAGGACCCACACAGCAGGATTGTTGTTGATCGCTACCCACAGACTGGCAGTGGAGTCGGGACTTGAGCAAAGAAGGCTTGTCCACCACGTGGGCCTGTTGGGTGTGTCTGACACTTCCAGATGACCACACTGGATGGCTCCACACGAAATCAGATTAGAGAGTGCAATTTTCAAGTCAAACGGCAAATTCCTTGCCCCAACTAAGTTCCTAGTATTCATTGCTACAGGCTGAAAACCTCTCAAATGAATTGGCAGAGGCGTGCCCGACCCACAAATGCCTTTGTGGTAACCCACACCCCTAGTCGAACAGACCCACGTATCGGGCGCCCGTCTGTACGCGGTGTCCAACTTCTCGCCCACGTGAGTGCTCCGGACTGCGGTTGTTGTTGGCACGCAGAGTAACCCCCTCAATCGTATGTAACCCGGCAGTCCGGATTTCCGCCTGAAACCTTGAAGCCCCACACATCGCCTTTGCTGGTGTCGGCGTCCGCGTTTGCTCGTCCCCAAGAGCATCACTTTCCGTTTTCCCACCCCGCACCAACATGTCATCGTGTCTGGCGACCGTCATGATTACAGGACGTCCATCGCTTGCGGTGGAGTCGCCTTCTCCGCTTAAGCGTATGCGCTCGCCTTCGCTGTCAGTCATGAACGAGCCACTCAAGTCGGCGCTCAAGATCTGCAAGCGCAGTGCCGCGGGCTCGCCGCGTTCGACCTGCGAAGTCCTTACCGTCGAAGCACAGGTTGGCGAGGATGTTGCTGAGCCATGGCCACGTGTGGCCGCGTGTGAAGGTCTACGCAACGCTATGATGTTTCTTCAAAACTCCCGTCAGCACGCGATGCTCTTGATGATGCAGAACCACTGGGATCGCGCCATGAACGTGCTCGAAAAGGTCGAGAACGCGTCTGAAAGTGTTTGCTCCCAGCGCCGCAAGCTCATCCTCGAACAGGTGAACCGCGACAATACCCACACAGTTATTGACACGCCTATCACCAAGCCGCGTGCCGTTCGCTTCCACGACGAAGTGGAAGTCGTTGAAGCTCCCGACATGGACCGCACTTCGTCTGAAGTGCAATCGCCTGTTCGTGAAGAGATGCTCGTGCTACGCGCATCACGTGCGATCCCACGCGAAAACTATTCAGAACTCTGGATGTAAGGAGTGCCCTCAAGATAACAGCGCCATTTTGATGGCACGCAGGCTGCCAAGCGAAGCAGCCACTTCTAGCTAGGATTCCTCATAGGTGCCTTATTTATTTCGCCGTCAATGACCCGTACATTAGAATACCCTACAATACACAGAACAACCACTTTCCTTGACTTGAAAGCTAGAAGATGCGATGTTGATGGGGCGTGCTCCTCTCTATTTGCAGCGTCGCGAGGAAACTTAAGCACCTCCT
This sequence comes from Pythium aphanidermatum DAOM BR444, assembly GCA_000387445.2. Classification (NCBI taxonomy): domain Eukaryota; phylum Oomycota; class Peronosporomycetes; order Pythiales; family Pythiaceae; genus Pythium; species Pythium aphanidermatum. Next base: position 38,515 of record KE463887.1, on the reverse strand, counting down.
TCTGCTTGCTTCTACCAGTCCGTTACGATGCTTTATTTATCAGAGGCTCTGCGACACTGTCATGGACTCCTCGACGCACGCTCTCACGCGAGGGAGGGCGCTCTCGACGACAGGACTTCGTAAAACTCCAGGGCCTTGTTAGAGACCTCATGACGGGCCGGGACGTGCAGGTCGAGGCGCTCGAGTCTAGCAACAGCCATGAATGGGAGCTCTCTTTCTACTTCGCGTCTCTTCTGTCGCTTCTAATGATCGCGATCGTCGTCAGCAACTACACCTCACATAAGCTTCACTTGCATTGGCTTCCAGAGGCAGCGGGTGGGTTCGAAGCGGAATACATATTGCTGTCCAGGCCTCTGACTTCGTACTGTCGTAAAAAGCCACGATTGGAGTTGGGGCTATCGCTAGTCTCCTGTGCTCCCTAAAGTCGGATTCGATCTCGAACTCGCTGATGGAGTTCGATGCGAACATGTTCTTCGTCGGGCTGCTACCGCCCATCATCTTCAACTCAGGCTACACAATGAAGCGCCGTACTTCTTTGAGAACATCACGCCTATCTTGACTTATTCAATCGGAGGTACAATGATCATGAGCATCGCCACGGGCCTTCTCCTGTACATCGTTGGATGCTTCGGTTGGACGACCAAGTTCTCGCTTGCGGAGAGCTTGACCTTCGGATCGCTCATCAGTGCAACCGACACAGTGTCGATTCTCGCTGTGTTCGCTGAACTCCATGTTGACCCAACTCTCTTCTACTTGGTTTTTGGAGAGAGCTCTCTCAATGACGCCGTCGCTATCTGTCTCTTCACTACATTCTCCAAGTTCATCGGCTACTCGTACTCCGCGACACCAATGTTCTTTGCACTGATCGAGTTTGGCCTAGTTTTCACTGGCTCGACTCTCATCGGTTTATGCTTCGGTGCTATTCCAGCACTGATCTTCAAGCACTCGAACCTGCGCACGTGTTTAATGCATGAAGTCGGCGTGTACGTCATGTTCTCGTACATCCCGTTCCTGGTCGCACAGATCCTGGAAATGTCAGGTGTCGTCGCCATCATTTTCGCAGGCATCGCCATGAAACATTACGCAGCTCCTAATCTAACTTCCGAAGCACAGGAAGTGTGAGTCGCGTTACTTCTCTTATTTCTCCGCTCCGCATCCGCTGATCTCTGACATCGTGTTTCGTAGATGCTCGCGAGTCTTCAACACTCTCTCTTACATGGCAGAGACTGCGGTGTTCCTGAGTACGTAGCACGTTGCTCATGACGTCACGATTAAAGCTTCTCTGACATGTCGATCGTGGACAGACTTGGGCCTCACCGTGTTTGCGCTGCGTACGGGCTACAGCTTCTCGTTCATCTTCTGGACAGCAGTGTTCTGTCTCGCGGGCCGTGCCTGCCATGTGTACCCCCTCACGTTCCTTCTCAACCTCGGGCCTCGCAAGAACAACCCGATTACGATGAATCAGCAGCACATGATCTGGTACAGTGGTCTGCGTGGCGCCGTAGCCTTCGCCCTCGCAAAGGGCTTCCCTGGTGAGAAGCAAACGCAGGTCATCAGTACGACTATCATCATCATCCTCATGTCGATCTTCATCATGGGTGGCGGCACCGTCGCGATGCTCAAGAAGCTCAGCATCCCGCGCTTGACGGTGCGTCGTGCCTCTGTCTCTGTCGTTGCTTGTGCGTTCGTGACGTAACTTCTGCGTGAACCCAGCCGGAAGAGGAGCTCGCGCTCGACAAGACGGTCAAGCCGCACAAGAACATGCGCCTGCTGCAGTTCGACAACAAGTATCTCATCCCTCTTCTCACGAACTTGTGCCAGTATGGCGACAGCGGCAGCCCGGATCGTCCACCGCGTAAGAGCTTCCCGCACGACGACGAGGGTGACGCAGACGGCGACGAAGTGATCGAGGTCGTTCGACGGGATGTCAACGTGCACTGACCGCTGGCGCGAGATCCCAGCTGTGCTTCGTAGCGCGACGAAGCCATGTCGCGACAGTGGCGCCAGAGAACTCCACTAGCTCATGCTCTTCATACACACGTGCTCTTCTCTCTCTTCTACATGGCTACATTTTGAGCCACTCGGTCGCTCCTACTTCAGTACCTGTTGGACATATGCTCCATCAATGACTGGTCTACTGAAGTAAGTAGACTCATCTCCCTGCCAGGTTTTATCCTTTTGTCCGGGCTAGGGTCTTGGGTAGTGGTGGCATTGTGGCCAAAACGACAAACCGCCCACAACAACTGTGCTGCAGCGTGTCGCGCGGCAACATCCAGTACACCCCCAAGGCGTAGGTAATAACCCGCGACCGGACCGGACTGTGGACGACGCAGGCGGAGACGCGCGGACGCGACGGGCGTCGGTCGGCGGCGGCCGCGGAGAGATCATGTGGGACGACGGCATCCACGAGCAGCTCGTGCAGCAACAGCGGCAGCAGGAGGAGCAGCGCATGCAGGCCGTGGTGGAGGAAGCCTTCGAGGTGCAAACGTACCAGCCGTTCCACGGGTGGGTCTATGACCGCTTCTGTGACCGCAGTGGCAGCACGTTCCCGGCGTTGTCGGTCGCGGCCGAAGATGTGGATGGCAACAACAAACTCAATGTGCTAAGTGAGCACGAGGATGAGAGCTGGGAGATTGGTGTGCTGCCCAACGCCGAGTGGATGTGGAGCCACCCGTGGCAGCCCGATATGGAGTACACGCACTGTGACGAAGAAGGCTGGTCCTATGGATCGACGATCGCACGCATTAACCGGCGACTTGCGGAAGGCACGTCCAAGACCAAGCGAGAGTACTACCACTTTGTGCGCCGGCGCCGGTGGATCCGGATGCGTGTCAAGAAGCCAGCGGTCTCACAGGATGGAACGCATACGGCTGTGGACGACAGAATGGGTGATATGCAGTCGTATGACGAAGCTAGTGGCGGGGAACTGGTGCCAACGACCCCGTCGACGGTCGCGTCCTCCCATCGCTACTACCGCGTGTATCGAGATTCGCTCTTCGTGCACTTTCGCCTCTCTGGGCCATCATCTAACCTCTCTCACTTCAAGAAGGTGGTATTCACGGACGAAGACGTGCTACAAGAAGGCTGGTTGGGACAACGAGGATCGCTCTCTCGCAGCTGGAAGTTACGTTACTTCATTCTTCGTCGAGACACAAGCACGTTGGTCTGTCTACGAGACCGAGCGTCTCTCGTCGCGCTCAGTGAGATCGGGATCGATCGTCACACGACTACCATGCCCGAGAAATCGCCCAACCCAAACCAGTTTCAGTTCTTGGTTATCAACGACCATCATAAACTTCGACTCAATGCCGTGGATGAGAGGAGCCGCGAAAAGTGGTTATCAGCTCTCAGTGAGCTCATTGTGCGCAAACGAGCATCGTTCCTCGCAGCTGAAGATTCCGACAGCGTTCACAATGGCATGAACAGTGTGCGGAACGCGACCTCGAACATATTTCGCAAAATGCGATCGTCCCTTTCCAATGATGATGGATACGCTCCCTGGATGCCGCAATCAGCGTTTGCACTTCCTCCCTCGGCATCGCAGAGCGATCTCAGTGAGAAAAAGTCGAAGCGAAGAGTATGGCGCCCATATAAGCTAGTAGCTTCGACAATGTATTCAAAGACCGCAATGGACGCAGCAGGGAAGAGAGACTATCTCAAGGGCTTTCAAGAAGAGTTCTCTGCTTTGCTGGAGACAACAAGAGATTTCCTGGAAGACAACATCAACATCCTAGAGGATAACCTTCGCATTGCTGAGCAAGTTTTAGGCGCTGCAGTCGCACGAGTGCCGCAAGAGGAGTTGCAGCTGCTTCGAACGGACGTGAACACCAGCATCATCGCTCTTAACGGTCGACTCGAGCTTTTGATGAATTCAAAGCATGCGAACGTACTCCATTGCAACATGCTTCGCAAAGAGCTCTACACGGAAGTACGCCGTCTGAACGAGAAAACGTTATCCTTCGCGCCTCCAGCAGGCCAAGCGACAGTGAAGAAGGTTGCTCCAGAGTCCCCATCCAAGCGACGGATTCCGACCGACTGGTTCATGGGTCCAACAAACGAAAAGGCAGATAGAACGGCTTTTCGACACTCGTTGCCTGTTTCTGCCCGCGCATTCGACATTTCGACAACCGATTCGTCGGGATCTATTGGACCACCCTCTGTGCAACGCAAACGCTTCAGTACCACTTCCCTAGACTCGCATAGCACCTCATTCCTGACGACGCCGACATCTGCCGTACTTCTTACGACCACCTTTGCCGGAATGAGTGAACCTGTATCCATCAGGGCGTTCTTGCCGTACCCGAAGGCTTTGTGTGAAGGCCACATGGAGTTACCAGACGGAGTGAATGGCTACGTGTTCCTCGTTCACGAGTATGACTTGGGGTCCTTGATCTCTTTCACACTATGCTCAAAGGCCTACGTTGAAGCTGTCGAGTCACATTTCAACAACTCAATTGATCTTGCACAAGAGTTGAAAGCGGAGGAGTTCTCGACGCCTTCGTCGATAAGCGTCAAGAGTCTATCCCAGAGTATTTCCTCTTCGACAGAGCTTCTCTACCTAAACAAGCTTCGATCTGCCGATGTACAACACACAGAAGTCAAGTTCATGTACCATAGCCTCGACACGAAGCACGAGTTCCGGTGTGTCACCTTTTTTGCGTCGCAATTTCATGCACTGCGTGCTTTGTCTGGGCACGGTAATGTCGACTTTTTGTGTTCGCTCGCCCAAAGCAAACGGTGGGAGGCGTCTGGGGGCAAATCCGGAGCTTTCTTTTCTATGGTGCGTGTAGTAACTGCTTGTTTACTGGAACTCGGTGGCTTACTCAAAATGTTTGACGTAGACACACGATAAGCGATATGTGTTGAAAGGGATTCCAGTGAGCGAGTTCAATATGTTTCTGCACATGGCACCTCACTATTTCAAGTTCATGTCGAAGATCGTGAAAACCCAGACTCCAACTGTGATCACGAAGATTCTTGGTCTCTACAAGCTCACCCACTCGAAACGGCTTCACAAACACACAACGTACATTGTAGTGATGGAGAACATCTCGTATGGCTTCCCACCAGGCCAGACATACGACATCAAGGGCATCACTCGCCGTCGATTCACTGGTCCAGACAACGAAGATCGTGATTCGCCTACTGACGAAGCTCCACGTCGAATGATCCATGATCTCCCAGTGCTGCTGGATGGCAACCTCATTGAAAGGATTCCCATTCCTGTCCGCAAGGCTGATCTCGATGTGGTTGAATCTGCGTTTCAGAATGACACAGGTTTCCTTAGTCGAGCAGGGGTTATTGATTACTCCCTGGTAAGCACTTGGACATATGCATGGACCTATCTCAGCCTTTCTGACGACACGTTTATGGTAGATCATGATCTTTGATGAAGAGAACCGCCAGGTTGTCGTTGGTTTAATTGACTACTTACACCAGTTTGATTTCCTGAAAAAGATGGAGTCAACGTCCAAGGCCAGCTTGACGTTCCGAAACCCGACGATTATCAGCCCTCCGTCGTATCGAACTCGATTCGTCAACGCCTTGCATCGATACTTGGTTGGTATCGAATTGGAACTGGAACTTCGCATTCGTAAGCGAAACGATGCATGTGCGAAGAAGAAAGCCAGCTCAAGTAGCTCCGTACCAGTTGTCACAAACGGCAAGGCCTCGGACGACCATGGGCGCTCTAACCGATCCCATTCGATACCGACAGTTCCTCGATGGAAGGTTAAACGTTCAACTTCGGATGGCGGATTCGGAAGTGAGATGGCATACGACCGAGAGGCAGCTCAGGCTCACAGCGACGGAGAGGACTACAGTTCCGTCTCCTCGGACGAAACTTGTCTGCGTGAGTCACCAGCGATGATATGTGCTTTCATGCCTGAAGAGGATAATCGATAGCATTAAGGACAGGAGAAGTGGTGATGCATTGCTAGTCCCTCTTCTCTGACCAATCTTCATGTCAAGTGTCGGTTTCTCTGGAAACACGTAGTATGTCATTAAATACGCACAAGAAACACTCGGTACCATACTAGCTACGTCGCGTCTTCCTCTGCTTTGTGTCTCTCCATAGAGCATCTCTGCATTGCTCTTCCACATACGAGAGTTTCTAATCATCACCCTATGACGTCACAACACTTGGCCACTTCAAAATGAAGCTGTAACAGCTCTAAACTTCATCCCTGCACGCTGGTCAGGCGGTAGAAGACGTATCGATCCTGGAATGTCGTCACGTTTGTCGCAATTGGCTCGATAATCTTCTCGTCTAGTAGCGCTTGTCCGATCAGCACGGCGTCGATTAGAGATGACGCGATTCGCAACTCGCGGATCACGTTTACAGCCTCAGCACCGAGGAAGCAACCCACGAATCCTTTGTAAAACAACAGTTTGTTCTTCCGCTCGAACACTTTGTGAAGCACACGCGCCAAGATCGCCAATGCCTCATCCGTCACGAGAGCATGCGCTTCATCTGAAGCTTCACTAAAATCATACTCGATACTTGCCGCTGAATCGCGCGACAGAACTGACTCTCGGTAGTTGTTTGCGTTGATCGACATACGTGTCGCTGGATCGGGGAAGAAATCGGCGGCTTCATGGTCGATGGCTCTCGTGAAGCGGTAAAAGTTGTCTTTGTTGTTGTGAAGTTGATCATCAGTCCGAGAGACATGCTCAATGTATCCGAGCTTTACAAGTACGTTGCCGTAGCGCAGTGCCACGGACTGATCTTCAGCAAAACCCGTCACAATCATATCACGCACGGCGTCGCTTCCTACGAAAGTGTCTTTGTAGAAGTTGAATCTAGAGTGACGTGTCTTCAGCTCGACGGACGAGTTCAAGAAGCGTGAGAGTGCCATGAAGAACTCTGTCGGGAGACCTTCATGGAACGCAATGGTAATGTTCTTGAGCCGCTCAAGACGTGCTTCTTTCATCGGTGCAAGATCAGGGCCCTTGAACGTGTCGTCATCGTCGTCGTCCGAGTCCGACAGCCCACTGTCATCCTCCTCAATCGTGGCTCCTAAGCCATGGCTACGACTGCTACGATGGTCATCCAGTTCTCCCCGGCTAGAATCCAGCCCCATGGAGCTACCTGCTTCGTCCGACGAGCTCGTCGACTCGGTGGATCCTGTAGAGCGATCGCCTAACTGATCTTCCGACAGCATGCTTCCGTAGCTGCCAGACGAATGCATTCGCAGCTGTTGATCAGCGATCGGTGCGTCTTCAATGCCCGAGCTCGCACGCGAGAATGTCCTGCCCTGGGCGCCTCTTGACGCGCCCTTCTCGAACTGCTTAAAGTCAACCAGGGGCTCCATGGACTCGCGGATCTTGACGATCTTGTCAAGCGCCATACTCGTGCGCTGTAGCAGCGCGCGGATCTCGTCCTGTGATGTGCGTCTCGTTCGTCCGCCCATGACGCCGCCCGATAGATCGTGGCTGTTGCTGCGCGCATACCCATGTGGCACTGGGGGCAGCGCGCCCATGCCGAGCCCCACGCCGCTTGGGCGAATGGGCTCGAGGCGTAGCGCCCGGTCAGAGCCGTCGATGTCAATGATGTCGATGACCGAACCACTGCGGTAGTTGTGGCCGCCGCCGCTCATGGTGCCTGGAAGGGTTGGGTCTGTCCGTTGCCCGATGAGCGTAGGAAGCGCAAGTGTCGTCGCGCCGGTCGCTGGACGATGGACGATGGACTCGTCGCACAATGGACGTCAAGAGACACGAGGCGCGGGCTTGTGGATGCCGCGGGGTTGCAGCCGCACGTTCGATGGGGTCGTGGGTCGGCGGCTTCTGCTTCCGCCCACTCGCGCACGGTCGACGCGAGGACAATGCTGGAGACCGCTGCAGAGGACTCGCGCTTGCGCTGGCACATCTGGCACCGGGCATCGTTGCTGCCCCAAAGCCCTAGGCGCGAGTCGCGGCCAAAAAGGGCCAGGGCTGGCAAGAGCGACTCCTGATTGGTGGAATAGGGGAACCCGATCACGCGTCGGATTGGAAAAAACTCCAGATTCAATTTCCACATGAACTGGATCGTTCCGTTGTGTAGGGGTACACGTGGTGTAACCCTTCCCGGACAGGAATTCAGACCTTCGTAAACCAAGCAGCCAGGCTGTCCAACGGTTTCAAGTTCGAACCAGCAACATTGCCTTCGATGCAGCAACATTACGACACGATGTGGCCCACACCAGATTCTGCCGTTTCTCCGGTTGGTGGGTTGGTGGAGGGCGGGAGTTCTTCAACTTGGTGCCAACTTAGAAGTGGCATCACATCGACACCATGGCGGCCAAGAAGGCGGTCCCGATTAAGCCGAAGGCGTCGCCATCGCACGCGCAGGAGCAGAGCAAGAAGAAGCGCAAGAAGCGCCGTCAGGCACAGGAGAACAAGGCGGAGACCAAGGCCCAGGCGCCACCCTCGCGACTGGACGACAGCGAACAGGAGGAGACGAAGGAGAATGACGTGGCGTCTGCGGACGGAGACCACAAGCAAGAAGATGTAGAGGAGACCACGAATGGGCGCAACGATGACAGCGACAAGCACGACGAGAATCTGTCGACCGATAAGAAGCGACCTATTGAAGACGCGACACCAGAGGCGGACGAAGAGACCAGCAGCAAGCGACTCAAGACGGAGACCGACCATGATGCCCATCAAGCTGTGCATCTTAATGGCAACCACGTCGAAAGCAACCCGAACAGCGAGCACAACGCGAAGCCTCGTCGCGACTCGGTTGCGTCTCCCGTGACTCACCGCCGGTTGTCAATGGAGAGCATGTCCAGCCCGTCGCGTCGGCGGCGCACAAGCTCGACTTCGTCGGACCCTCCGTATCCACCACCGGAGACGCCTTCGCATTCAGACCTCCACATTGGTGCCGGGATGTTTGATATCACAGGTCCGGCGGCAGAGGTTGGTATGTTTGGTTATGCGAAGGTTGGACAGCTCACGTCAGGCATTCACATGCGCCTACGATCGCGTGCCTTCGCATTTTTCCATGCGCCATCGAAGAAAGCGTGCGTGTACGTATGCTGTGATCTCGGCATGATTTCGGAATGGGTCACGCAGACGGTGATCTCGCGCTTGGCCCTTCATCCGTCGCTACCCAAGGGCCGCTACACTCGTGAGAACGTCATGATCAGTGCTACACATACACACTGCGCGCCTGGTGGGATGTCGCACTACTTTATTTACAGCATGCATCCACCACTGCGCGGTGCTGATCGACAAAACTTCGAATGCGTCGTGAATGGTATTGTGGAGTCGATCGTGCGTGCCCACAACAACCTTCAACAAGGCTTCATCCGTGTTGCCAAGGGAGAATGCCTGAATGCATCGGTGAACCGGTCGGAAGAAGCGTACAACGCAAACCCAGAAGAGGAGCGTGCCAAGTACAAGCACAACACCGACAAGGAGATGACCCTTTGGCGTCTCGATGGAGTCAATGGTTTCCCTATTGGCATGATCAACTGGTTTGCAGTGCATCCAACGAGTATGGGCAACTGGTTTACGCTTATCACAGGCGACAACAAGGGCTACGCGGCACATATGTTCGAGCGGGAGCGCGGGACGAACCACTTGCTGGATCGACCGCGAAGCTTTGTCGCAGCGTTCGCTCAGAGCAATGAGGGTGACGTGAGCCCAAATATATGTGGCCCACGGCACCATGTCACGCAGCACAAGGATTTCGAGCGTATGCTTATCGTTGCAAACGCGCAACTGAAGAAGGCGAACGAACTGTATCGCAAGGCGTTGTACTCGAAGCCTGTCATGGGACCTATCAGCGTTGCGCATCAGTATGTCGAATACGGGCAGGTCACGCTCACAGAACGTTGGCATACGAATAAGGAGTGTGCGAACACCACTTCACCTGGCTGCATCGGAGTCTCCATGGTGAGTGGAACAATGTTCGATGGACGAGGAGTCCAAGGGGTCCCGGAAGGGGTCAAGTGGGGCACGTATCCCAAGGTCACGACGGT
>KE463887.1:9414-27753 GCA_000387445.2 Pythium aphanidermatum DAOM BR444 | reverse complement strand
CAGCACTGGCATAATCAGCGTTCGGAGCACTCGCTGAGACAGAACACTGTATAATCAAACACAATGAATCTACTTGATTAGGTTAGAAGGAAGCTCTAATACAGGTTTTATCTCCCTTGTAGAGGATGTGGCATCGACTCCGTTCCAAAGGGCAACTTGTCAAGGACCGCAGCTGGCAACATGGCGCAGCTCATGGCAACGTCATTGCCCAATAGGAGGCGAAGGAGAGACCTCCATGCGACCCAACGAAGACAGGACGATGGCGGCAAGCGATAGTGACGCGTACGCGTGCCTCGCGTCTCCAGTGTCCACGGCGCTCGCCCAGGACCCCATGAAACGCTGTCGGCATCCGCTTGAAGGTGCCGGGTGGTTGTCCCAGCTCACGATGTGGTGGATGAACGAGACCATCCGCCAGGGATTCCAGCGTCCTATCGAGGAAGATGACGTGCCATCGCTCCCGACGATCGATCGCGTGGCACATCTGCAGCGTGTGTTTGAGGAGCACTACGGCCAGGCCAAGGCGACGCACAATACAACCGTGACGCCCATCCACGGCGCCATGTGGGCGTCCACACGCCGCACGATGGCGCTGGCGATCGTGCTGTACTTTGTCAGTGCTGCTGCGTCCGTACTGCAGCCGCTGCTGATCAAGGCACTGCTGCAGTTCCTCCAGGACCCATCGTCCTCCAACATCTTCCACGTCCACTCGGGATACACGCTGGCGGGGCTGCTCACCGTCGCATCGCTCGTATCCGTTTCGGCACTGGACTTTGGCATGTTCCGGGCCACGCGTGCGGGTATCCAGGCGCGATCCATTGTGGTGAACGCTGTGTTCCAGAAGACTCTGGTGCTGTCGTCCAGTGCCAGACAGGCGATGAATAGCGGAGACATCATCACACTTGCCGGTGTGGACAGCGAACGCCTCTATGACGCGTATGCGAATGGTCTATGGGCCATCGTATCGCCCGTCATGGTGGCTGTGGTCTGCTTATTGATTGGCTTCACCATGGGGGCTTTCGTCGGCCTCGCGGCGGTGGTTTGTGCCGTCGCAATTTTGACTTTTGCGGTGACTAACTCTCGGAAGATTGGAAAGTTGCGTCGTCGGATCCTCGAGGTCTCAGGTGAGCGGGTGAAGGTCACGAACGAGGCGTTGCAGGGCATTCGTGTGATTAAGATGTACGCGTGGGAACGTCCAATTCTCGACCGAGTTGCCGAGATTCGGCAGCGAGAGATCGAGCTTCTACGGTCTTACAACTACATGCGCGCAGCTAACTACGTCGTCTTGACGATGGGGCAGACGTTCATGGTTGCAGCATGCTTGATCGTGTACGTGTACCAGGGAGATACGCTTGATGTTCCTACTGCGTTCGCGTTGCTGGCGTTCACCAACGTGTGCCGCATGCCCTTCTCCGTCTTCTCCAACGCTGCAGTGTTCACAAGCGAAGCCCTTGCTTCCTTGCAGCGCATTGCCAAGTTTCTCGCTGCTGATGAAGTCGACCTGCACAGAGCACGGAGAGAAACACCAAGACAGCTCCCCGATGAAGCATCGGTTGAGATCCACGATGCAGACTTCACGTGGGATGCGTCCTCCAGTCGACAGCCCATATTGCGAGCCATCAACCTTTGTGTTTTGCCTGGCTCATTGACTATTATTGTTGGTGCCGTTGGTAGTGGTAAGTCCAGTTTGATGGGCGCCTTACTTGGCGAAATGCACCAAATCAAAGGAAGTCGATCTGTTCGTGGTGCCATCGCCTACGCCAGCCAACAACCGTGGATTCAGCACAACAGTGTTCGAGAAAACATCCTGTTTGGCAGTGCATACGACCAAGCTCGATACAACGACGTGGTCAGGGCGTGTCAACTTCAACCAGACTTCAAAGCACTCGAGCACGGAGACGCCACTGAGATTGGTGAGCGGGGTATCAACTTAAGTGGTGGGCAGAAAGCTCGAGTCAGTCTTGCTCGAGTGATGTACCGACTGGCCGCGGCAGATTTGCTGATTCTCGATGACCCGTTGAGTGCGCTCGATGTTCACGTAGCAAACGCCGTGTTCAACGCATGTGTGATGAAGCTAGCGCGGGACAAGACTCGGCTACTTGTGTTAAACTCTCACTACCACCTTCTCAAGAACGCTGATCGTGTTGTTGTCATGTCCAACGGAGAGATTGTGGGAGAAGGAACTTTTGACGAAGTCTCGAAAACCTTTCCACATCTTGAAGTTCAAGTGCTGAACACCGCTAGCAGCAGTGAAGACCATAGCGTCCAAGCCGATCAGCATTGTGATGATGACCGAACAGAGTCATCCTTAGTTGAGTCGGGTGAAGATGGAGAAGCGGACGGGAAAGAGAAACCGTCGTCAATGATGATCGCTGAGGATCGGGTTGTTGGTGGCGTTACATGGGGAACATACGGTTCGTACCTGGCCTCAAGTGGCTGGGGTAGTGGTGCTGTGCTCGGAGTCGCACTGCTAGTTGCATTCGCTGTGGGACAGTGCGCCATTGTGGCGACCGATTACTTTGTCACTTTCTGGTCTGACGGAACCCTTCACGATGTGATTTCACGGGAGACAACTCTGCTCTGGATCTTCATAGCAATCACAATTGGCGCAACCCTCCTCTCCATCGCCCGCGCTGTCTTCTTTACTGAAATCTGTGTCCAAAGTTCCAGCAAACTTCACGCAAAGTACTTTGAAAGAGTGCTACTGGCTCCCCTGGGAACATTTTTCGATGTGACTCCAGTTGGGCGAGTGCTTAATCGCTTCTCGCGAGATTTGGACCAAATCGACAACCCACTCCCATACTGGGGCCTCGCGTTACTGGTGTATTTGATGCTCACCCTCGCCATTCTTGTGGTATGTGCCGTGACGACACCAACGACACTGGCTCTTTATGCGCCGCTGTGCTATGTGTGCTACTGGCTTCAGAAGCGTTTCCTCGCAACCTCCCGGGAGCTCAAGCGCTTGGATGGAATCACTCGCTCGCCTTTTTTAAATTTGATTGCGGAAACTATCAATGGGCTCGAAAGCATCCGCGCATTTGATATGACCCAACATTTTTCAAACAAGTGTCGAGAGTTGGTCGACCATAACTCGAAGTTCTACTTCATGTTCCAGCAGTCGTCCAACTGGTTCGTCATGCGTCTCGACTGGTTGGTCACCACAGGCGTTGTGGCGGTTTCATTCACTGTCGTTGCTTGGAGTGACTCCGTTGGTGCAGCGAGCGCTGGGATTGCGTTGACGTACGCAGTGCAGCTGACGATGAATTTCCAGCGACTTATGACGCGTGCGTCTGCGGTCGACAACTTTCTCACGTCTTTTGAACGACTATCTCATTACAGTAGCCTTCAGGAAGAGGGTGAAGGCGACGCGTCCGCTACGCCAAGTTTGACCTCATCATGGCCATCACAAGGCTCTATCGAGTTCCGCGGTGTGTGGCTCAGATACCGAGAAGGCTTGGACTTTGTTCTCAAAGATGTGACATTCTCGATACGAGACGGAGAGAAGATTGGTGTTTGTGGCCGTACGGGGTCTGGTAAGTCGACCATTATGAACGCCATCTTCAGAACGACTGAGATTTCCGCTGGAACTGTGTTCATTGACGGTGTGAATATTGCACACCTCCCGGTTCAAATTCTGCGTGCCAAACTAACGATCATTCCCCAAGACCCAGTACTGTTTAGTGGCACGTTGCGACAGAACCTCGACCCGTTCAATGAGAAGAGCGATGCAGATTTGTTTCTCGCTCTCCGCAAAGTCCACCTTGCGGATGATGTCGCGAAGTGGGGCGCAGGACTGTCGTACGAAATTGTCGAGAAAGGGGAGAACATCTCAGTTGGTCAGCGCCAGCTGATCTGCATTCCACGCGCTCTTCTACGTGACTCCAGGATCGTTTTGGTCGACGAAGCGACTGCGAGTGTGGATCAAGCGCTCGACCGTTTGATCCAAGTCTCGATCAAGGAGAATTTCCACTCATGCACGACGTTAACAATCGCCCATCGACTCGAGACTATCGCGGATAGCGACCGCGTCTTAGTCATGGATCACGGACTGGTAGCTGAGTTTGACTCTCCACAGCACCTGATGGCAAAGCAGGATGGGCTCTTTGCTTCCCTCATGCATGCAGCCACGTCCAAGCCCTACTAATGGCAATGAAAGTCTCAAACGATGGTGCAGGAGCCTTTCTAATGGGTTTGGTGTAGTTGTTCCATGGTTGGTTACTCGAGCATTCTCCGTGTATTTTTGCTCCCCTGGTGTTCACAGGCTGGTCTGTCTGCCATGGTTGCATCGCCGCCACGCTCTTTGGGCTAAATTGAGGCAGCGAGCGTGAGCAAAGCAGTCACGAGAAGCGTACGAGAGGGGAGGCACGTGATCTTTCTCGGCCATGGAGCCGCAGCAACTCGATGAGCACTTGGAGCCAACGGTGGATGCCGCCACGGCCAAGGCGCATGACTCTGTGTCGGATGGAGACTTTGACTCGGAGTATTTCGCATCGCTCCTCAAGAACCAGCTAATCGCGTACAATTTCTCGTGGGATCCGCTGATGAAGGCGCTTGAGACGCTGGCCAACTCGATGGTTAAGCACCAGCGATCTCAGCGAGACAACAATGATGCACTGGACGAGATGAAGGACCAGTTGCAGGCAATGCGCAACAAACTGGACGAGAGTGAGCAGAACAAACAGGACATGACCGATAATGTGGCCAAATTACAAGAGGCTGTCGCTGGCCTCAAAGACGAGTTGGCCAATGCGAGACACGAGCAAGACGTACAACGTCAGGAGCTCGAGAGACTCCGCGATCAAGGAGCCAACGGAGAGTCAGATGCCAAACAGCCGACATCAGCGCGCTCGGACGTGCCCTTCGCAACTGCAAACGATCTCCAATCCGTCAAGCATGCCCTCACGAATCAACTACGTAGGTCTCTATCTGCCGTTCTAGGAAGCGAGTTTGTCGTCGAGCGTGGAGAAGAAGAAGATGAAGGAAGCGATCCCGCTGGTACTAGTGGCGATGCGTCCAATACAGACGGTGATCAAACGTCTTCGGGTGGAGACACAAGCGAGAGTGGTGAGCCGACACTAGAACGACCTCCATCCCGCCCTGGCACTGGCGTGAGTGGTGTGCTGCGAACACCACTCCCTGGTGTGCCATTCGCGTCCGATGCAATGGTCAAAGCAGAACTTGCTGCTCTTCGAGAAGCACTGGAGGCCCAACTTGTATCACAGAAACAGGCCATGGACGCACTGGACGATCGAGTCAATGGGCTCGACAGCCGCCTCGACTCGACGCAACTGCAGCAGCAACGCCGCTCGTCGAGGCCCCCAGATCTCTCGTCTTCTCCAAGTAATGAGGTATTACAGAGGCAGATCGACGACTTAAAGTCCCAGCACGAGACCATGCTGCAGCAACTCAAGGATCAAGCACAAGCAGTAGACCAACAATCATCAGGTATGAAGGAGCTGGCTGCTACACTGGACGACATCGCTGTCCAGCATCGCATGCTCGGAGGAGCACTGACATCAGACGACCCTACCAAGAAAGCAGGAGGATCAGGAGATGCGGGAGGTAGCCCACCACAACTGGATCTGTCCTTGGTGTTCACCAAGATCGCGGACCTTCGTCGTGCGACTGACGCGTCCTTAGACCAGATCCAGAAGAGCGTGCGCGAGAACATGGGCTCGGCGACTAGCCAACAGGCTCAAATAGACGCACTACGCAATGCCGCAATGTTCAACGAGCTCCAGCAGCTACGGCTTCTCGAAGCCCGCTTGGCGCTGCAGAAGGAGTTGCTGGATCGCAATCAGACGCACCAAGACCGCACGAAACCGCTGCTTGTGGAATGGAAGAAGGCACTCGAGCAGACCGAAGAGAAGCTCATTCAAGGGCACTGCGACCAGGATACCATGGACGAGATGCAGCAGTTGCAGCGCAACTACCATCGCACGATGCTCACGATGTCTCCATTGATCAACTCCCCACTCACAATTGCAGAGTCATTGCAGAAGCTAGAAGAGGAAATCAAAGACTTGCAAGGTGGCGTTCAGGCAGGATATCTTCCGATCACAGTCGGTAGCCATGACGATGAGAGCGGAAAGCACCAGCGAATCGAGGAGTTCTCGACAAAGCTACGATATTTGGATGAGGAAGTCGACGCCACGAAACAAGTGAATGTAGTGACAGAGAAGAAGAATGACCCACTACTTAAGTCGCTCGACCAGATGCGCGAGAAGCTCGAAGGCATGTGGTCACTATGGCACCAAAACCAAATCCGTAAGAAGACGTCACCATCTAGAGATGGTAGTGCTAACTCGACGCCACGCACAGACACGCTCTCACTGTCGACGTCAGGAGGACCATCTGAAATGCGAGACATCGAGATGAAGCTCATGGGCGCCGTTCGGCGAATTAACTCGCTCGAAGAGGAAGTGGATCGACTCGGTGCGTTAGTCAGTGCATCTGGATCATTGAGTGCTCGTGCGGATCCTCAGCCTCGATCCAAAACTGATCCTGAAGAGGTCAATAAGCTCCGAAAAGAAATGCAGGACGAGATCCAGCGACTGACAGCGGCTCTGTCGAACCTCCAGACATCGGTCGCGGCCGCATCATCGAGTCCTTCTGCACCAACAAGTCGTTACCCGGGCCCAGGCGCGTCTCCAAATCGAGGCGATATTGTCGGCGACTTACACTCTCAAATGATGAAACGTGGAGGAAGAGATGTCGATGGTCGGTTCATCGTGGAGGGTGATACCGACGATGCTACTGGTCAACGCACCATGTACGACGCTCTCCTCAAGGATCTCACCAAGAAAGTCACGCAGTCAGTGCTTCAACAGACAGAAAAAGCCGGCGGACTGGGTCGTGCTGGCCCCGCTGGGGTGGGGGCAAACCCGAACGTCAACTTCAGAGCTCTACTCGAGAACTTCACGCAAAAGTTTGACGAGCGACTCGAAGACACGCGCGAATTCACTCTTGAAGAGCTGGCCAAGCTACGGAAAGAACTTCTGGATCTCCTCAAGTCGAGACTGGACGCTGCCCTACGCGACCTTCGCGCCGAGTTCATGATGATCTACTACCCGTCCGCTTCAGTGGATGGCATGAACAATGGTGACTCCACTGCAGTTGGAACCAAACCGGTCATGTGTGTTGCTTGCAGTCGCCCGGTTCCCGTCTCGTCAACCGTGAGGGATCCAAGTGCCTACCCGTCCGCCGAGCTGATCGCTGAGCAAGCGAACGCCATGATGCAAGCTGATCTCGAGTACGATCGTAATGACGACGAATTTGTCTTTCGCGCTGGGTTCAAGATGCCAGCAGAAAGGTGAGTCATGGCTTGAGTTGTACGTTGCTGCGTTGAAACTGACTGCATCCCTAGGAAAACGATGACTCTGCCGTTCCTAGCCAATAACATTCGCAATCGTATCGCCCTCAACAAGCTCGAGCGCAAGCCTCGACGACCAGCGCGGCAACAGGGCCACGGGAACCCCGTAGATAACGTTGTGAAAGAGGTGAGGCATGCCTGAGAAGAGAAGCTGGGGTTTATCGGGATGCTGAGCTTGCGGTGTGACTTGTACAGGCCATGGAGCTCGATCGAAAGCAGCGTTACCACCACGGACAACCACCATCACCTCCCAAATGAGTTCGTGATATCGACACACATAACCACACACACGTGCAATGAACTCCCCACGGGATTCTTTATAACTTACTTGTAGTTGGGTAAACATGACTCCGCTCCTGCCTTCAGCTAGAGCGGTCATGACCGTTGTATCTTGTCCTAATACAGTTAGATATGGAGATCGTGTGGCAGGATCGCTGGCTGCAAGATCTCCTCGCGCAGGAAGTCGATTGGAAAGTCGACTAGATGACCGCGGATCTCCGATAACTGACCTCGTGCTCGCGACTCATCTTCCTTGCGCACCGTCGCTGCTGTCTGGAGATGACCGATCTGACAGTCACCAGCCGCAATGTCCATGCTTCGCTTTCCGACTCCACCCGCGTCGGTGCTCACTCCACCGCCAGTCGTTGCGAATCCTCCGTCCACACTCCGTAGACTTCTGGAACTGTATCGCCCCGACTCCATCGCGTGCTCATCGTTCGTGTAAGTCTGGCCATAGACTTCCTCATCTTTGTCTTTCGAGAAATATTCCTCAGTAAAACGCGAGCGGCGTCCAAGGTCGATCGGTGTATCCATGAACGATGCCCATTTCTTCAGTGACACACCAATGCCTCCCTTCATTGAGTCAGTGCTTTGTCTCAATCCACCGTCGGAGTCTCGGTTCTGGTGTTGTTGGTTATGCTGATGATGAGATCCAACAACTCCAAGAGTGCTCGATCGAGTGTTGTTTGGCGGCCACATGCTTGAGTCTCGGGCGTTCAAGCCATTCCCTCCACCATAGTGATCCTCACTGCGTGCACGAAGTGGCGAGTTTGGTGGCCCGCGGCGGAACACCGATATTGCCGGTGATTCCGGATACGAGTTGTCAGCGAGGACCATCGAGGATGTAAGCGACTGACCAGCTCGGCGGCCGTTCGTGAATGAGTTGGCGCGTGACATGCTGGTCGCTGAGTCAGAACGATGGATTCGACGCCACAGAGACGCCCAGCGACTCTGCTCGTCATCGTCGCTTTCTGAGAAGGAACTGTTACGGAGAAGAGCCTCTGATGGAATGAGCCCCGAGTCCTTGCGAACCCATCGCCGGCGTCGCACTTGAGCCATGAGTCTGTCAGTCATGAAGTGCTGAATTCGGTCACGTTTGCGGAAGTTGTGCATGCGCACTTCTTGGAACACGGAGAAATTACGAGCGTAGCACCAACCATCATGGTCCATGAGGAAAAGATGCTTGCGCTTCTTATCCTTGTAACGATCCACCACGAAGTCGTTCAGGTTGACCTTGTCCAGATTGATTGGGACACCATTCACATCTGTCCATGGAGAATAGTCACCATCCTTGAGGTTCTCTTTGTCCCACACGTGACGGCCTGGACCCTTAAGAACGTTCATTCGCTGGTTCTCGAAGATCTGGTTTACTTCGATACTTCTGAAACTGGTGAAGGCAGTCATACGGTTTGAGGGTGCACAGTCGAATACAGACTCGAAGATCGCAGTGTTGCGGCTAGAGATGTTCTTGATCCGAAGCCACGTCCACTCAGAGATCGGATCATGCGTAGTAGAGTCATTATCCGCAAGGCCGAGGTGTTCACGGAACAATTGCATTCGAAGAGCCCCAGCAACAGTACCACGACGGTAAGGACGCTCATTCATAAGACCATCTTCAAAAACGACGTCTTCAATCACAAGCGCAATCTCGGAGTCTCGATAGCCAGTCATGCTACGGTCGTTAATGTTGGCACTACCGATGATCACGTACTTATCATCAGCGATAAGGAGCTTGCTGTGAATGTAAATTTGTTCAGTCGACACGCAACCGTTTGGCATGATTCCATACTTGCGCAAGCCGAAAAATGAGACGTAATCGTTTGGACGGTCCGTGAACTTGTTCAAAGCCTCGAAGAGACTATGCCCGCCACGCGAAATAGATGCGAACTGCCAGTGCATAACTGCGTGAAGGTTTGTGAGTTCTTCACTTCGGATATTGCCTTCAAAGGCTGGGAGGAGCGGCATTACGACATACACTCGAAACACTTGGTTCTCTTCGACAGCACGGCGAACCCGATCAACAAGAGCCTGAAGGATTCGATTGCTGACAACGCCATTTGAATGTAATCCCGAAACGAAGAACTGGTTCTCGATGTAGATGTAGTGTTTTGCCTTCGAGATGATGTCAAGATACGCCTCATGGATACTCGTCTCGGTCGGGACACCCGCAGACCACATTGACACTGAACGGCAGACCTGAACATTACAGATATTCGAGTTTGCATGGACGATTTGCGCCGTTGAGAAGCATCGTTGATCACGCTGTGGGTTTGGCTTTGTCACAGTTTGAGCGCGAGTCTTCTCAGGTCGGTCGGCAGAAACATCACTCGTCGAGCCACCTGATCCAGGCGACGATTCAACCTGAGCAACACCCCAGTTGCTTTGCTTGGGTGTGAATGGACCGAACATTCTTGGAAGTCTCATCATTCGGAATGGCAAAGGCTCGTCGAGGACGTCAATTTCAGCTGAGTCTTCTCGATCAAGCGGGACACTCAAAGGCATTTCGTCACGGCTCGTCGTCCCAGAAGATGGGTAGCGCAAAGTCCACCCATTAAAATCCATCGGGACCAGACACTTGGGCAGAAGCTTGAATCGACGTGAACGGAAACAGATACACCAACCAGTGCGCAGTTGGTAATCATTTTTGGAACACACGAAGTTCCATCGCTGGATGAAATGATATGCGATATCTTGTACTGGAGGCCCTGACACGCTGCAGTGAACGTCATGCCAGGGCATACGAGGTTGCGAGGCACGATCGATGAGGTCTTCAAACGGCTTGTTGACGCGGATGAAATCCTTGATAATCGGATTTGAGTAATCCTTGCCAGGCCAAGTTTGGTCTTCGATGTTTGCTCCGCCAGGGTCACTAAGTGGGTGACCACTATGGTCGTATCGACCAAAGCACAAATCAAGACCGCCGATAAAGGCAAGTGATTGATCGACACAAACGATCTTCTCGTGGTGTGACCAAAATCCTAGACTCTGGATCTGGAAAATCGGATCGCGGAGAACACGGATGTTGGGATGAAGCATCAGACTGCGTTTGGTGTAGGCACTATTTAGCGTCAAGGCCAGCTTGACTTCACGATAAATCAAGACGTTGATCTTAATCCCTTGTTCAGCTTTCAGCAGCAAGAGGTTGCGTAGTTGAGTTTCGTTGGTTTTCTTCGCATTGTCCTCAGAATGTGGTGGAAGCTTGCGCCCAGGTCTCAGGAGATACAAATCAGGAGTGACCCACCACCCGGCAATCAGAATTTCAAACTTTGCCTCGCTGATAGCCTTGTACATGGCTTCGTATGTATCTTCTCCATCCACATGCCACGCAATGGAGCACGGAGGCGCTGGCGGTGCACTAAATGAAGCGGATGACTCTATGCTTCCCTCACTTGTTGCCTTCGTACGAACCGATAACGGGGGATTCAGAGAATGAATACTGTTCCCTGTGCAATCGTAACCGGGAAGTACACTGGATCTCTCCGGTGCGAATGATCGGTATCGGTGCTCTGTATCTTGACGCTTGATTTTCTGTAAGCGTTTGACACAGCGATACCAATGGTCTCGGCGCACGTGCGCATGCCATAAACCGAGGTAGGAAATCAAATAGTTGAGGGCAAGGCCGCTGGATGCAGATATCATACCGCCGATGAGAAGCATAAGAATGTAGTATCCGACAACTTGGAAGTCGAAAACGGCTATCTGCACAGGTATCACGCACATATACGATGTGGGGCTGAACTGTAGAAGCGAAGAACCTTTAATCGCTGTCATGTTGATAAGACCAGCGTTCTCTGTGGACACAGAGTATCCAGTAGGAATAAAGCGATCGGTCGCCGGATCGACTTTCTTTGCAATCGCCACAAGATTTCCTGATCCAATATTGTTGGAGAGAAGACCAACACTGAACCCACCCTCGTCGCCTCCCAGAAAGTACTGAAACGTCGATATGGTAGATGTGTTGGCTGAATCATGAAGTGTTGTGATGACCACATTCGACACGTCGGAGCTGATATGGAGCGTTGCATTGTTTGGTGCACGGAAGTAGTAGCCGCAATACAAATCGGAGTCTTGGAAGTCCTCAAGCGCTGAACCAGACAAGTTTCGAGTCGCATTGATAAACCCAGGAACTTCATTCAATGGTAACCCGTTTGTAGGAAATGTCACATCCTTGAAATCGTAAATGATAGGAGATAGCGCATTGATTGCCCAACAAACGAGGGCGAGCGATATGAAGATCGTGATACGAGTGTAATAATGCCCCGTGTCAACTTCGATAAAGCCCGACCGACTCCCAATGACGAATCCGCTTGGCATCCAAGACACTCCCTGCCTGTAACTGCCTTTGAGAGCTGTAAACTTCTTGTCAAAGAGGAACACCTCACTCGGCTCCTTATCCGATCGACGTCGATAAGCAGCAAAACAGTTGGGCTTCAGCACTACCCATCGCCGAATCACACCAAGACGATGATCGAAAAACTTGTACACGAACACGGCAACAAAAATCAAGACTCCGACAACGAAAAGGCCAACGAAGACTTGTGCCGCATCAAGCTTCCTTTCCACATCTTCGCCGTCTGCTGTCACGAGAGTCTTTTGTCCCGAAAGAAACTGCGGTAGCGTAGTCACAACGATCAAACTGATCGGCAAAATAAATGTGACCACAGTGGAGATGAATGCGATTCGCATCCATGTACGATAAAGATGTCGGTACAAGGCTTCGATCGTACGGTTCACACAGGTGTAAAGAGGCAATTGGAATGCGCCGTTCATACGCATGTGTACGTATCCTTCCTTGAGCGACGGACCGTACCGCGACATGGCTCGTGACGGGCTAACTTCGAGAAAACTCAACAACGGATCCGAGTTGCGCAGATCATCGTCTGCGAGTGCTGCACGGATGTAGTTCTGCACGAGGTGCACGTCCAGTACGCGTTTCTCGGCTCGCTTCTCCCGCATAAGCGTCCACGGCAGCCGTACCTCTCGAGGTAACAATCGATGCTTCTTGTATAAGAGATAAAAGAACATGCTGATCTGGAGGCGTAGGAGCTGCTTCTGGCCGAAGTAGATCTCCCAGTCGATGGAGCCCCATGATACACGCCCCACGAACACACAGCACGGGATGACACCCGAGCGCGTGACGCTGGCGCGATTCACTTGGAAATCAATAGCGTCCACTTCGATCTCTTCACCACCGTCGTCACTCTCCGAGTCTGTGTCGTCGCCGCGCGCTTCCTCGCTCATGAGCGAACGCTCGTCGTCGTCATCGTCGTAGTCATCGGCGTCCATCTCCATGTCCGCATCATCCATCATGGTCACGTCCCGCATGTCCAGCATCGTGTTCGAGTGTTGCAAGTTTCCCCCCGTGGCGTCCTCTCGCCCAGGTTCAACCTTGGTGGCAGAGTGATGGTGCCGACCATCGCGTGGCGTTCCCGGCAGTGGATGCGTCGGCGTGTGCATGCCACTCGCGTCTTCTTCGGCAATGGGCAGGTCCATGCTCACGTTGCTACGCGCCGAATCAAGCAACACGATGGGCGTCGATGGACCTTCTTGCGGTGTCACGGGCGACAGCTCGGGGATGGATTCGACGCTCCCAGGCACTGTGTACGGGGCGTCTCCCCCTAAGATGGAGATTGCAGAGGGCGGCGATGGCGTGAGGCTGAGGCTGGTCTGATCCGAGCGGTTCCCGAATGACTCGCGGCTACGGCGCATACCATGCAAGAGCTAATTGGCGGTAGAGACGACTGGGCGCGACACCACCGCGTGTGGTGTTGGAGAGCGGCGGGAAGAAGCTCCGGTGATATGGATCGAACGCCGACGCTGGTGAGACCGCCGGCTTCCTCTTCCGCTGGCGTTCCGCTCGCGTTCTCTTCCACCCAGCACCACCGAGCTCACTACCAGTGTGTCGTCGCGCAGTAACGGCGCGCTTTAGGTAGACGGCGACGCTTGACGCCGGAGGAATGCCTGTCTGAGGCTGGACCACGTCGAGATGGCGCCGCCTGCTTTTATTAACGTCGCAGCCTTCAGGCGCAATCAATAACGAGGGCGTCCAGCCCATGTTGTGTTGCTGACTCTCAGTGGCGCGTTCCCTGCACAAAGTGATTGCCGGCGCCGTTGGATAGGGACAACCTAGCCCTGATGTGCCAATGGGTGCAGCGATTGGGTAGGTTCATGAGGATTAGGGATCCTGATGGAATGAACCCATGCCCTGGTTGCAATACGGGGACAATGGCCCAATCGGATCACGCAAAAGAGACTCAAGTGGACGATTACGGGCAGAAACGCGGGATGCGCCTCTAACGTCACGTTGTGATGCGTCTGGAACAGACCAAGGGTTACTCGTGGAAAATCAGGTTACACCTTGCTTTGGTAAATCAGGACAAACCATGACCTGGTATGACAAAAAACAATTGGGTGGTGGAGAAGAGCTCATGGGAATTGTGATACTCCGCTCAAGCTCATTCCAGATTCATCCTGCATCGGGTCGATAGAAGCTCTTGGTCTGTAAGAGGCGACCAAGTTGTGTAGAGTAGACTTGCATAGTATCCAAGGCTTTCGGATGATTAAAAACTTTTCACCTACCCTTTTGTAGGAGGCTGCCTTGTGAATTCTCCTGCTGGAGGCATGGCAGTCGTTGACGACATATTGAGATTTCTGCCTGACGAAAGCCCGTACCAAAACATTCAGAGTACTACTTGTACTCTGTAGCTAGTGGTTGCGTAGATTGCTTTCCTTTCTAATGTGCCATGTTCCAAAGGGTCGGTATCCATTAAAAACCGAACGGAGGTACTACTTAGACCCTCCTTGATGTGCGTCGAGGCGAGCTGTAGAAGCCGCTTTGAAACCGGTTACTCTATCGGTTTCTAACGTTTCCGATGATGGGTAATGCATCTTGATCAGATCCCAAAGCGTCAACATGCTTGCATTGGCGGATGATCCGGCGGATGACGGCGCTTCGGTGTCGCAGTGGCAGTTGCTGCGCGCAGATAGTAAGGCGTCGCTGCCTGTAGAGGATTACGCAGTGATCACAGGCTGCTGCCGCTCGCAGCCAACGCGTCAGCTGACGTGCATCGGTGGACGAATCAAGCGCGCAGCTCGGCGCACTCTCCTCTTGCTGCCCTTGCTGGCGCCGTCACGAAGCAACGCTAGCGCGCCTGCGATTCAGGTAGAGTAAAGGTCCGAGTAGACTTGCGCACTGCACTTCGACTGACGCTCCGTGCTGATCGACGGTGTGTGTCGCGCAGATCCTGGAGGTTGGCGAGTGTGCTGTGCATTTCTTGCACGATGTCAAGGCTTGCTTCCCCAGTCTGATGCGCAAGAATCCACTCGCGTATGCTCCGGACGACAGCGATGAAGAGGAAGAGAGCGATGGCGACGAGGACCGACATGACGAGACGAAGAAATTGAAGCAGAACGTCGCATCACCAACGAACTCACACAAGAGCTGCATAGTATCAGACGAAGTCGCTCAATTCCTAGCGCAGACACGGGTTCGTGTATACTCATCTCTAGAAGCTCTAGGTGAAGCATACTCTATCGCCACAATTACCAAAGCGGCAATTCAGGAGGACATGAAGCTCGAGTATGGCCCAAGCAGAATCATCCAGTTTCTATGCATCGAGTGCCCTGCTAACGCTCCTTCAGGCAGCGTTTCAACTTCGGTGGCAAGCGAGAAGGAGCTCAATTTTGGCGTTATCTTCGTTCATGAACGCGATCTGAGAGCACCGGAATTCTTACAAATTCCATTGCTACGAGAGCCTCGACAACATTTCTCGAGCAGCCAAACCAATCGCATCGTCAGTGGTGAAGAAGAGAAAGAAGAGAGTATCTTTGTGGATGCAACCGTGCTTTCATTCAATACCAAGCGTGAATCTACGGAACACGGCGGCGGGAAAACGGCTGCAGAATGTGTGAAAGATATTCGTCTGCGCCATGCATCGGGGACATTCTGCACACTCGTTTATCCAACACAGACATGGGACGAGATCGTAAAGAAGTACACCGCCGCATTGCCTCAAGTGCGCGAGCTCGATGGTGAGATCCGGTCCAGACGCTTCATGGGCACGATCCCGAATCGTCCCGTTGCGATTGTGCTCCAGCAGATGGTTAATCGCGCTTAATGTTGCTTGAGATGTACTTCGCAGTACTGTAGCTACGTTGGCCGAAGTCGTAGAGACACAAAGGCATCTTTCAAAATTTGAAGATGTGTCTTTCTTCCCTTTGTCTGCTGTGCCTGCAGACTCTCTGCTCAACATTCGGTTTGTCTGCAACGGGAGAAGACACTATCCACCCTCCAGCTGCCTGCACAGAATCTAAGTGGCTCATCCCACATCTCATAACCCTACTCTATTGAGCTGTACCAAGGACAGCAGCACAAAGATCGAGATTGTGGGCTGGATAGAAATACCAGACATTGTCGTCTTCCTCGTCGCCTTGTGGTCTGCGACAGTGACATGCTCGAAAGAGAGGGGTTCGTCGTCTTCTGTTCGTCCGCCATACGGTCTCGCTCTGCTCATCCATCAACTAAATAGGCGGAGGATCAAGAATCTGAGCTACACCCCTACCTGTATTTCAAATTACCAAATACTGTTTGGCCCGACGGAGCCGAGGCATGGATGAGCTGTACAGTGCACAGTATCCGCGTCTTCACAAATGCCGATCTGACAGGTGTGAGTGCTGATCGATGCGACTCTGGCACGTTCGGTGAAGACAGCTGGTGATAAATCAAGACGGCGGTCTGCCGTCTTCCCATCGTTGCGTCTTCTCCGTCGCCAACGCTGACTGACCGCCAGCTGATCCAGGGGCAAGACCACCAGCAGGACCAGACAGCAGGTCTACCAGCCCCATGGGGCAGTGGGCAGAGGGCAGCGGGTAGTGGTCTTGAGCAGTAGTCACTTCATCATTTGATCAGAAGCCCTCAAGTACCCAGCCTTCCCAGCACCATGGTCTCCACCTCCGTCGCTCTCTCTGCCCTCGCCATCGCCGCCGTCGCCACCACCGGCTCCGTTGACGCTCACGGCACGCTCGCCAAGCCAGGCCTCAAGTTCACGGGCTCGGGCTACGGTGGCAACTTCCATGCTCTCGTCCCTATGAACGTCCTCAAGCCGCAGCCGGGCGACAAGTTCACGAACCACCCACACGCCGACAAGAACGCGGAGGTCTTCGCGCGTGCGTTTAAGGCGTCGCAGTACAAGACGCTCAAGGACTTCCTTCTCAAGAACATGGACATGAGCAAGGGTCGCTCCAACATGCCGAAGACGCGTGAGTGCGGCTTCACTGACCCAAACAGCGGCCCAGTGCAGCCGCTGCCAAACCAGCTCGAGTGGTACGGTGGCCAGATGAACCACGATGGTCCTTGCGAGGTGTGGTGTGACAACACCGTCGTGATCCCATTCACGGCGAACTGCGCGAAGACGTACCCAACTGGCAAGTTCAACTACAACAAGGCCGCTTGCCAGGGCAAGAAGCGTCTGACCATGTACTGGATGTCGACGCTGATGGAGTGGCAGGTGTACATTGACTGCGCCAAGATCGGCGGTGGTGCTGCCCGTTCGATGGACGACGAGGACTACGGCATGTACAACGCCACGGCTTTTGAAGGCGAGGACGAGGCTGAGGCTGAGAAGGAGGAGGCTGCTGATGCTGAGCGTGCTGCTCTCCTTGATGCGTACACGCCTGCTGACGAGAACGCTGAGGACTCGGCCGAGACGTCGGAGGCCCGTGGTGCTGACTACGAGTCGGAGGAGGCGCTTTCGGAGGAGCAGCTCGAGGAGCAGACTCGTCTCCAGGACGAGCAGGATGCTGCCAACGGCGCTGCGCCAACCTCGGATGACGAGTAAGCTCTTCAGATTCGCCACTAGCTGCGTATTCTGCTGGGTATCCATTTAAATGTCGTGTTAAACAGAATAAATTTCTTGTCGAGAATCCTTTTCGCTTCAAATTAACCTTTTGTTTAGACAGACCCCAGCGATGGCAGACGTAGTGGCTTCATACAGCTAGAAAGCGCCCCAAACCACTTTCATGTCGAGCACGTTTGAGAGTATAAGCCTCGATTCCTACCTAACCATGGAGAAACCATGAATATGCCTACGAAACGGAATTGCGTCGAATCAAAGGTGAAATGCTACTGCACATACTGTACATGCTTGAACACTGGTATCACACCTTCGATTCACACATTGATCAGCGACGACGAAACCGCTCACTTGGCCGTCCTCTGATCGTGCACCATGATGTGAGGACCTCGAACCTTAATTGCTGAAGATTACCATCCACGCACTGCTACAATTGAAGACGGCTGCTAGACCAAAAAAGCTCTTCCGGTGGAGCCACTCACTATGAGTCTCACACGACGAGCCCATTTCCTGGTGTCGATTGAATCAGCTGGTGGAAGAGGAGCGGCAGCCATCTGCCACACTGGTTACTCTTTCTAAATGAATTTGACTAAGGCGACAGTGTAGATCTGTGTTGATCACTACTTGCCAGCTGGTGATGCGGAATCTCCATCCGTCTCCCTCGACAATGTACAGTGCAATCATGGAAGACAACAAGGAGGGCCACTCGCCCTGGGCACGATGCTGACCGCTGATCTCATTGTGGTCTTATGCTCTCATCTGCTTTCTGCATCTTCTTCGAGACTCGCACGATGGTCTCCTTTGCCACGACGCACTCTGGTCTCAGACTCGCGGTCCTCG
>KE463886.1:78812-102437 GCA_000387445.2 Pythium aphanidermatum DAOM BR444 | reverse complement strand
TACTTAATGAGCTTCTTCACACCGCTGCAAGGCGCCATGAACGCATTGGCATACGGGTTCAATGACAAGGTAGGTTTGCCTAACGAAGTGCACCTAAAGGATCACTTCTAACATCAACACTCGATCCCGGGACAGCTTAAGAAGCGGCTCCAGGACGCCGCTACTCGGCTTTTGCTCAGGCGATAGTGCGAAATATCATTGTATTCCAAGTTACGTCAGAAGATCTTGTCGAGTGGTACGCCCTCGCTCAGGTACGAATCAATGGCAAGCTCATCGACGTACTCTTTATTGTCTTGGATAGCTAGGAAGAACAGAGTAGCGTTAAAACAATGAAGATAGGGTGATTCTCCAGGGAAGATAGCAACATACCGTATGAAGGGCAACCGACAATCCACTTGTGATCTAGATACTGTTCGGCTGCCGAAATTGTTCGTCGCTTACGTCGGCGAGGAGACTTTCGAGGAGAATCGCCACCACTGTCACGTTTCGCAAGTGCTTCCATAAACTTTGCTCGCTGGGTATTTTTGATGTGCATTGAGGCGACTTTTTCGCGTAATATATTGGTCGGAATCGCATCGAAGTAGTTCGGAATGCCCTTCGCGACTTTGGTCTCTTCCGTAAACCGAGTAAGTACGGGGCAAAAGCTTCTCAAGAATGAAGGGAAGTAATTGGAAGAGTACGATGCGAACAATGAGAACCACACCGAAAGCAATGAAAAAGCCAAAGAGTACGACGACTTGTGGTCTAGTGACGCGACCAAACAAGTCTCCTCGTTCAACATCAAACGATGGAATGTCGTCTCCGACAATGACGTCCTCAGTGCTGAGTTGTTTGATGATATCACTTGACTGAAGCCGACACGGTGAGAGATCAGTGAAATCAAAATGTAATAGGTAGACGTACCGATTGGAAGATCATCTCATTGGAGAACATCCACATAGCAACTAGCGAGTGCAACACAACTGCGTAAGGCAGTAAAGATGCTGCGGCATTTGCTACCTTTGCGTCGTAGAGGGGCGGTGATCGCGCAATTCGAAGAAATGCTGTGAGTGAAGAAAACAAAACGATTGAGTTTTGCACGTCACGTTCACTAGCCTAGACAGATAACACGTACTGAACTTGTCCGCCCAGTACGTCATGATCATCTCGACGAAGCCCACGAGATGAAGCAGGGGCATGCCTGCAGAAAACTGATGTTGTCGTTATTCAAGATGGCGCAACTCTGGCTTTGCTGTTGTTGACACTCACCAGATATGTGATGAAGACAGACGTGAGGCTTTGTGCGTAGCGTGCCGCCAGATCAAACTTCGGTCCTTTGTACAGTGCCTCCAGGTCGCGTTGTGTGTCTTGCTTGGTGAGAGAGTAATCGAAGGAGAATCCACGGTCTACAAAGCGCTTCCACTCGAGAGACAAGTAGTTCATCACCACATACACATGTGGACTGTAGGTGTTGACGATCATGGTGAGAATAAGCGATACACCAACGTCACTGTACCAAGCTGGAGAGAAATCGGAATATTTGCCGTTGAGGATCGGGAACGACCCAATCCCGATGCCACTCGTTTTATCCTCGAAGAAATAGTCGAGATTGGCATTAATAATCACGACCAGTATGGCTGTGTTGCAAAACTGGGCAAGGAAAACTTTCGTGACTCGTGACACGACTTGGCCTGACTGGGTATGATGCCGCTCCAGAGTTACGAGTGTGTTCAATATACGCGCTAGCAGTACGTTGATGCACACTACCATGAACACCGAGAACACGGATAACGCTTGAGTCGTCACGAATGTCGTGGCCCATGTCTTACAGTACAGTTCTTCGGTATGCGTCTTTGGGTTGACGAAGATCTCTCTCGTCATCTCCCCATACGACTTATCCACGAGCACGCTCTTGCAGTAGCACTCTACAAGCGCTTTGTACGGCACAAGTCCGATTGTTTTCTGGATTTCATCTTCCACCACGTCTTCTTTGGTGATGCCCACAGAGCAGCTGCTTGGTCGACCAAACTGTCGCTCCAGCTTCGTTTTTTGTAGTTTTGCGAGAAGAATTAAGATGAAGCTCACGAACAACACTGCCAACGTGATAAGTGCGACGATCGCCTGCCGCAGCATGCGCTCAATGTACGGGTAATGCAGGTTCTCCCACACGATGTCAGTAGGATCAGGCGCAGGACGGAACCGCAACCGCTTGCCATGGAGGCGCTTATGCTGTGGCTGAAAGAGGCGATGCAGAAAACCCAGATCGGGATACTCAGCCAAGCAGCGGTGGTAGCCTTCTTCCTCCTCAAAAGTGATAAACGCGGTGACCGCTGTATGCGTTCCTTCACTTGCCTGTATCCTGGCGTGCCACCGATCGTGTCGTAAGTTCCGCCGATGAAGCTTCCGTTCCAGCTTGGCTGTTTGCTTGGCGTGCGCTTTAAGTTTGTGATTGAATGCCCACGACGTCACGCGGCCTTGCAGTAGTTTCAACTTCTCTAACCGCTGCTGAGCAACTTCTAGCTTCCGCACTACTCGTCCTCGTTCGCGCAAAAGCTCAAGATGTCCGGACGATGACTTGCCAAACTGAATGTCTGCGATTTTGATGCGATCCAAGTCCGTAGCAAACTTGGGCGCGTTAGAAAGGAGATTTTCCAAATGCTGTCGGATCTATACACTCACGAACTTGTGAGCCTGTCTGAACAATGAAGAAGTGCATTCTCCTGCTCACCTCGCCACGAAGTTGGTTTACATCCGAGTGTTCTGGTACATGCAGAAGTTGGACCGTGTAGTCTAGAGCTTTGATCTGATTCTTGCTAATTCGCATGACATTTTCCTTTTCCTTCCGCTTCATCCAAAGCACAACACAGAAGAAGCATACACTGCACGCGATATCGCAACCCACAGCGAGTCCTAAGAAGTCCCTCCGCTACAAAAAGCAGCAGATGAATCAGACAAAGCCATGGGAGAGCAACATCACCAGTCTTTGATACTCACACTGATCGAGTCCCAGCCAATGATCTGCAGACTCCATTCCTTGGAGAGGTCGATGCGCGTTGTAAAGCATCGCGCGTACACAATCAAGCCTCTCTCGGATCGGCACCGAGAGAAGTCGCTGTCGTCCTGAATCTGCATCTCGCAGTCCTCACCAATCGTGTTGCTAGCTGGACACGTTGCCCCAGTCGTCTCATCGATTTTCCACCTGTAGCTCAAGGCCTCGCTAACGTTAAACGAGCAGCTCTTCTTGCCTAGACACAGCCCATTCGCGATGATCTGCATGCTGTTTGAGCTGCATCCGCGTGTCGATTGGATGCGCATGTCTCCAAAGTCTGGCTTCTGAGTCTCGGCGTCGAGGGTCCTTGCACAGCATGCCCACTTCGACACAGGATGCACACCCAAGTAGCAACCATACCCTTCAGTAGGGCAAGTGCTGGCACAATTGTCCCCTCGAAAGCACGATAGGACAGGCTTTCCCCGGCACTGGCCGTTACCCTCCGCAACTTTGTTGATCTCAGGACACGAACAGGAGCCTTGCGAATCGTGTTCTGAGTACACGGCCTTGATAAAGCCAATCTCCCCAGCTGGACAGGCCAAGGACAACACGTTGCCGGTCATCACTTGATCGCAGGCGCTACTCGAGTCCTTCAAGTGCCCAATGGTGGTCATCCCAAGAACAAGCGGCAGGTTCTGTTTCGCAAGCGACTTGAACTCATCGAACGACTCGGCTCCACCGACGATGTAGACCAACAGCGCGGGCATACTCAAGAGCACGAGAATGAAAAACAGCCACGTCATGACTTTGAGGTATTTGAAGTAGAGCGTCATGCCAACGCCGTACTGACTGAGCACAAACGAGTCCGTTGGGAGACGGTGAAATGCGTGCGCCCCAAAGTCCGTGGTGAGTGGGTACTTCTCCGGCACAGGGTTGCCCGCTGCGTCGACTTCTGTGGTCGAGAAGCTCATCGGATGCGTCTGGCCGCACTCATGGAGCACTTTGGCGAACGACAGATACTTGTAGTCCACTGTGCCACAGTCTGGAGGATACCCACCGAGTTGAGCGTCGTTGCGTGGGGAATAGGGAGCCACGATGGGGCAATGCTTGTCCGCGTTGGGATCTGCTTCGCCTTCGACTTGCAGGGCCAGGTGCGGAGCCCGCTTCTTCACTAACTTGACCTTCGAAGGAGACGGTGGGAGCGCAGCTTCGGAATCGTGAGTCGAGCGGTCTTCTCCACTGGTGTCACGCTCCCCGCCACCGTCAGGAGGCAGGTGGCTGCTGTCGATTTGCGAGACCGCAGCCTCACGCGAAGATGACGACGCGTTGCCCATATAGAGAGGATTACGGGGCGCAGACAATGACGCTCTCGAGGCGTCAGGGATTCACTTGGACTCAACTCAAGTCCCCCCCCCCCATCCCTGCCCATGAGGAGCCGTTAACGGCCATTCCGCCGTTACGTAGGACACACTGGACACGGTCTCACTGTCTGACACTGGTATGCAGCATGTACAGGGCTATCGACAACAACACAAGTGCGATGGGTATGAATGAGCGCGCTTTGCATTCAGGCAAGATCACAGGGCGCACACGCATGACCATGATGGATGGCTGAGACTCTGTGTCATGTTGGACTTGTCAGTCATCTCCATTGGCACCATCCAGAGTACGAAACGCCTTGGCCTCCAGGCACGTTCTGGTGCCGCTTCGCCTTACAGTATCAGATGCGCATCCACGGGCGGTTTCCTCTTCTTCGCGTTCTTCCTCGTGCCTTTTCGTTCCTCACGCCCGAGTCTGCTTGTGACACGCCCACTGACTTGCCTACGCTGCCATCGTGTGCTTGGATACGCCAACGCTGTCGCAGGTTTTCTCTTGTGCTTGGCGGCGGTCATTATACATCTTAACTCGGCGAAGTCACAGCACCATGAGGGACTGCAGCCGCATACTTTTGAGCTTGTCACTTGGCTTGATCCTTCTGACTTGTCCATCATCCATCCGAGCCGATCGTACACCGACACTGCGCAAGTGGAGACAGTTCATCGTACGTGGTTGTTGCAACTTCATGCTGCGGTGTTGACCCCATCTCAGAGGAGCGTGCCTCCCACTTAACAGTACGGCAAGGTGCGTCATGACGGCTTGGAGTATTTCGACTTTGAAGTTAAAGAAGATGCCTTCCGCGTTTTCCTCTCGCTGGATCGAGGAGAGCTGCCGAAGGGAGTCGCACCACCCGACCTGCTGATCAAGTATGGCGGTTTCCCGACATCCAACGACTTCGACCAGCAGATCTCGCTGAATGGCACGACCGACTTCTACTCAGCCAAGCTTGAAAACTTGCGGAGTGGACGCTACTTCGTTGCACTCATCGGCTCCAGTATTTTCGACTCCCTAACTTCTTTCGTGGGTGATACGAGCCCCTTCTTCTTCTTCTTAAATGTCTGGTACTTCGGTTGCTCCGACCCGACTCGAGCTGGTAGCAAGTGCTCCGTACCAATGATCCCGGCCGAGGCTGTGCGCACACCCACAATCACGAGCTTGACCAATTATTACCAGAACGACGGCATCACAAAGGGATGTATCGATGCTTCTAACACGGCAGTATACTTCACGTATGACGTCGCATCGGCTGAGTTTGACCTCACACTCACGGTGCGATACGATGCATCGATCTACTCGTTTGCACTGCTAACAGCTCATGGTGATAGCTCAAAACGTCATCAATGTTCGAATTGAGAATTGTTGCAGGTGCGGGGATGCGCGAACCAGGAGACGTGAAAGATAGCGAGCTCAGTCAGATGGCCAAAGTCCTGGCTGGATCAGGCGAGCGTTCGGTCGACTTACAGATTGTCGCCCCAGCGATCGGGTACGTTGGCATGAGCTGTGGTATGCACTGCTTCTGCTCTGACGATTGGGATGCAGACAGTGGATGGTCATGGTTAGCGGTGGAGTGCCCAACCGTTCGTCTTGCAAGAGCGGCACGGGTGTTACCTTCACACTAGTGGCAAACCATTCACGCGACTGCTCTAAAATATCTGGAGGTATCATTCAAACAAGCGACATGCTGCCTAAGATCGACCTTTGTTCTCTTCCTTTCGTACGGCTGACCGAGACGCGCTACCATCCGTTCAAAACGGACACAGTGCTCGATGCGGATTTTGAAGCTGATGCACCAGTACTGGGACGTCCGACGACCAGCAGTACGCCTGCCAATACCCAGCCAGCAGCTGCTTACATCATTGAGATTCCTAAGCTCTACGCAGGATCTAATTTGGTTGTTGAGGCGTTGATGACGGCCAACGTCCCCGCGTTCCAAGTGTACGCACGCGTGAATGCATACCCAACCACATCGCTGTTTGACTACCACTTCAACTCGACACTTGCGAGCGACGCGACTCGAGCGGAGAATACTTCCGACAATTGGGCATTCGAAGCACAGCAATACAAGTGGAAGCCTGTAGTGTTTCCCAAGATCGGCATGTGGCATTTGATCGTGGTGGCCGACGGAGCTCTCACGCTCATGCCGCAGCAGACGCAGAACTCGACAAACAGCACCTTCTGGGCTATCGATGTATCATTCCATACGTTTGCATGCCCAGAGGGTACAGCGTGCAGTGGTCACGGCAACTGTGAACTCGCCGAAACGTATCAAGGGTTGAATTACGGCACGTGCTCATGCAAATATGGCTTCGGAGGCGATCAGTGTGATGTCCGCACCGTTGACGCCAAGTTCCGTAGGCACCAGATCTTCCTGTTGATTTTCTCGAACGTCGCCATCCTGCCCGTCACTGTGCTTTGCTGCCGGCGAAAGCTCTTCTGTACGTCCATATCCACTGCTCCATTGATCTGCAACTGATGTATGTATTCTCTGTGCGCAGTGGAGAGTGTCTTGTTCTTCTCAACAGGCCTCATCTCTGCCATCTACCACGCCTGCGACGTGGAGGTCTTCTGCCTCTTTCCGTATCGCTTTTTACAGCAGATGGATTTCGCGCTTTCGTTCAACATGATCATGTTGCTTACAGTGCACTTCTCGGGCGCTCGAAAACAGGCAAAGGTTCGTCACGATTGCGAATCTAAACGTGTGTACGGATGAGTCTCATGAAGGTATACTCGTAGGCTGGCATCCAGGTTTCCTTTTCCTCGCAACGATCATCATGGCGACAAACAACGCTACCTCCATGGCCAACTGGGTTCTGATTGGGGCTGTCTGCGTGCTTCAGTTCTCTGTTACCCTCGTTTACTACGTGGGTTTGCTTGCTGCGTGTGTCTCTTCTCCTACTTCTAACCACCTTCTTTTCTGCAGTTTATCCTCGGAGCGCAGCGGCTTGGTGTCAGCAAGAAGACGTGCGTCTCCAGCCTACGCTGCTTTGTATTTGTATGGCCTGACTTCAGGTTTCGTTGACGTGTACAGAGCGTTCAAGATTTTCGTTCTTCAAAGCAACAACTTTGAACCTCGCTACGGCGTTCTCGGCCTCGTACTCTGGATCGCAGCCCTCAGCTGCTGGTTCACGTCTTCACCCACCAACTACTGGCTCGTACGTCTGCATCTGGGCCATACAATTCATTCTCTGTCTGAGTTCGCCTGTAGATCCACAGTATCTGGCACATGGGTGCCATGCTGGCAGCGGTTTGCTTCATCGGCTTCCGCCGGAACGACCGATACCAAATGCTGACGCCAGTCACAGGCGTGGACGTGCTGGGACCCAACTACACAGCCACGCAGCCAGCGTTCAATCTCAAGGCATTCGGCGCCAGCCAGAGTATCACCATCACGAGTGAGAAGGAGGCGAGTACCGTTGCCAACGAGGCGTGAGTCTCGAAAATCGTCATTTGTAGGGACTGGGAATCATAATATCGCATTTTGGTTTTGCATAAATTGATTCAACGTGTACCCCTGGCATAACCTTTCGCGTGGTAAATTACGGACCGTAACCAAATGACAATGGGTAGGGAGCAGCACGGATTTTGCGTGGAACTTGCGCCGGAACATTTTTGTGAGATGGAAGGAACCAATTGAGCACACATGCAGATCGCCCCACACGCCTACTGTATGTGGCGATCTACCCACGCGATAGCGGTGGCTTACATATCACGAGCTGATTGATCTACGATGCACCGCCGATTGCGCTGCCATCTTCGTAACGCTGTCGTCGTCACGCTGCTGGTCCTTTTGGCGGTGCCGACTGTGAGTGCTGGTGTCCGTCGCTGGAATGATCTACGGGTACGCTCTTGTGTAATGGAGTTGTACACTTATTGAAAACCGACGGAACTGTTTTGTTGTAGCACGGCGAGGTCCGTTCTGATGGTGTCGAGTACTTTGACTTCTCAGTCACAGATGACATCACCCACGTCACCCTCCAACTGGCAGTAGAGAACCAACCCGATGGAGCAAAGAGCGGTTCTGGCCCAGAGCTGCTGCTTAATTTCGGTTCCCTTCCAACACCTTCCACGTTTGTCCAGCGTCTTCGTCTCAATGACTCGGCTTCCGCCTCTCTACGAGTTGAGCGCCTCCGCGTACGTGTCCCTCTACCTCTGTTCTTTTTTCTTGGCTCCGAATGACCAGCAGTGTTGAGTAGACTGGCCGATACTTCACGGCTCTGCGTGGCGGATTGGTTTTTGACTCGGTGCCTGCATTGGTCGGTTCGCCGCCCAAGCTCTGGTTCTCGCTGAACATCACGTACACGGGATGCGACCCCGACAGCGTAGCAACGGATGATGATCCAGGCATTGACTATTGCAATGCTGTTCAACTCGCACCACCGAGACATGTACCGAATGAAGCGGCGTCAGAGTCTGAAAGTACGTCGGTTAGCCCGTTTATCAAGGGTGTGGGTCGAGAGTACGAAGGCTGCGTCGATGGCGCGAAGCCAACGCTCTGGTACACATTCGAAGTACAGCGTCCTCAGGTCGATTTGACAATCAAGGTGTGGACGTTTATGAGATGAAGATGGCTAGGGAAGAAGTCTGACACCGACAGATTTATTATCGTGTGCAGCTTCTTACAACATTTGCCTCGGGCTTTCGCGTGATAGCATTCACCAGTTACAGGAATGTCACTGCCATTCCTACGTCCGTGACCACGAGTGAGAGTGCTTTTCTTCGAACTGCCGTAATTCCTCGGGGTTCAGGGCTTAGGTCCACTCAGCTTAGCTTCGACGCGCCGCTAACGGGGTCCGTAGGTTCAAGCTCGATTGACTCTCATGAGCGTTTACTCACGTTTCGTCGCCAGACGCTACACGGTCACTGTCAGTGTAGATACAAGCGACAAATCGAGCTGCGCAGTGAATGGCGGTGCCCCGTTCACTTTGATAGTGGAGCACGTCGTACGTAACTGCGCGAACGACGTGGCAGTCAGCACCTCTGGGAGTGAAATTGGACCCTCCAGTTACGATGGCGCTGTACAGACCGACTGCTATCCAAGCAAAGTGATGCTCGAAGAAACTCGAAAGAGCGAGACGAGTCCCTTAAATCTGGCTGACGCGACACTCACTGGATATCAGACATTGTCGCTGGACAACACAACCACGTCGCACGGACTGGCGGTGTTTGAAGGGCCTGTCGATGTGACGTATGCAGGCGTGTATGCGGAAATTTCAGCGCAGGTCTCATTCGATATCGCTTCATTTCAAATTCTAGTTCGTATTGGTGCTTACCCAACTCAAGAACAGTTCGACTACCAACTTTTATCTTCCGAAGCAGCACGAACAATCCTTGTTTCTGCATCATCAAACTTAAGACCAGCAATTCAAGAACTCTTCTGGGAACCAATTTTATACCCAAAGGTTGGAGTCTGGACACTGCTTGTAAGTGTGAAGTCAGCCTCTGACGTTATCACCGACGCTGGTGTGAAAATGACATTGAAGACATTTGCCTGCTCCAAAGATAACGAGTGCAAGGGCAATGGCAAATGCAGTGTCTCGACCGCAGTTCATGGACTTGCCATCAGCACGTGTGACTGCAACTATGGATATGGAGGAGATCGTTGTGACACAGCCTCGATTGACCCCACCTATCGTGGGACTCAGCTCTTCTTCACTATTGCATCCAACCTCGCGGTTCTCCCAGCCACTTGGCTATGTTGGCGTCGCGAGCTCTACGCAGAGAGTC
Organism: Pythium aphanidermatum DAOM BR444; assembly: GCA_000387445.2. Taxonomy (NCBI): domain Eukaryota; phylum Oomycota; class Peronosporomycetes; order Pythiales; family Pythiaceae; genus Pythium; species Pythium aphanidermatum. The sequence goes on along the minus strand of KE463886.1, from coordinate 92,368 downwards.
TCTTTTTCCTTGCCACAGGTGTCATTTCGTCATTTTTTCATGCCTGTCAGCTCAACTTGTTTTGCGTACTCGGTTTTGGTGATCTTCAGCACATGGATTTCGCTCTATCTTTCAATATGCTCGCCATCGTCGTTGTGCATTTGTCTGGGGCCAGAAACCACGTCAAGGTATATTGGCCGTGTGATTAGATAGGTGGATACGTGCTTACTACTGTAGGTGATCATGACTCTAGGCTGGGCTCCACGTGTTCTACTTTCTCTCCATGCTTCTCATCACGACACAGAATCCGAACTCGTACATCGCTTGGGCTACACTTGTCAGTGCGCTTTCACTGCAGTTTGCTATGGCGATAGCGTACTACGTAAGTCATCGCCGAATTGTTTCTCTGTAGAATACTCCCTGACATTCTTCCCGTGTATAACAGATTGTACTTGGAGCAGCTCGGATGGGTCTTGGCAAGGGTCTCGCATTGCGTTCGTTCCTCATCTGCAGTCGGAACTTTGATCGACGATATGGAATTGTTGGGTTTGTTCTTCTGGGCATTGCATTAACGTGTTGGTTCACGGCGTCCTCTTCCAACTACTGGATCCTTCACTCGCTTTGGCACATCAACGTGATGATGTCTGTGTTTTGCTTCATCGCGTTGCGACTGAATGATCGCTATCAGCTCTTAGCTCCTGATGTTGGCGTGGATGTACTTGCCACACCTTCTCAATTCCGCTTTGCAGTCTCAAGCGTCAAAAGCATTGATATCCTTGAAGATATCGAGGAGAATAACTACGATTTGCGCCACTCGTGGCGATAGCAGTAGAGTCTAATCTAGATACAATGGCTCAGTATATCATCAGCTGCCCTCTGTCCACCTTCGCCTGTTACTACCTAAGCTATCTACTCGACCGGCTAGCATCTAATACGCAGCCAGTTGTGTCTACTTCTTGCCCTTGCTCTTCTTCTTCTTCTTCTTTGATTTAGTCTTCACTCCCGACTGATCTCCATTGCTCTGCTCATTTTCTTCGTCATGAGAGTCAGCATCAATTGCAGGTGACGAGGACGCGTAGCTTCCGTTCTCTGACACAACTGATGACACAGAAACCTCGCCATCGTCGTCATCCTCTTCGTCCTCTGCATGGCCAGACGTGCCGTTCGCGCTGGACTTCTTCTTACCCTTGCTCTTCTTCTTTTTCTTCTTCTTCCCTGACGACAAGTCACCTCCATCGTGATCGTCTGGCCATGCAACGTCATCAACGAAGCCAAGCGAACGAGCAAACTCGGAACCATGGTCAATGCCCTTGGTCTCGTCAATCATCTGCCACGTATCTTTCTGGTAGCTGCCTGGGCGCATTGACTGTGGAACATTGAAGCCTAGGCCGTGGTTGCACAGTCGTGTGGTGTGGGCGCGAAGCTCAGTCTCGAAGCCACGCCAGGTGGTGTGCGACTTGAGGAAATTCCGGAGGAACGCGTCAGGGGACTGGGAGGCCGCTTGCAAACGAATCGCGTTACAAAACTGCAGGATGTATCCCTTGTTGCTCGTGTTGACGCTCTCGTCGCGGTAGTACTCAATCAGTGCCGTGACTAGCTTTAGTTTCTTGATCAAGATCTCGAGAGCCGCCTGGTTCTCAGTACGAAGGGCGATGAAGACCAATTGGTAGAACGCTGCGTGGTACAGGTTGTTGTGGCCATACTCAAAGAACCACGCGAGCAAAACACGCCACACGTTAGCGTCGAAGTGTTCGGTCAAGGTGCTAGGATTGTGGGCGACGATCTCGACGAGTGCGTCCACGAGCATCAGACGGAACTCAGTGAAGGGAACTTTCACGACGTAGGCTGTATGACGCACCGCACTCTCCGGCAGCAGCGCATCTGGGGACTCCAGGTCCATCAGGATGTTTTGCTGGTCCTGATACTTGTCAATCAAGTATCGCAGCATCTTGCCCATGCCCTTCTCGGCCAGCTCAAAGATCTTGTCACGTAGCGACACAAGCTGGTTCGGCACAAGGTTCACGATCGTTGAGCCAAACGATTGATACGGACTCGTAGGTGGGCCCTGGACCTTCTCCAAGATACTTCGTTGCAGCAAGCGCAACACACATTTCATGGCTGCCGTGCGTTGGCCGTGGCTTCTCGGCGACGCCTTGTTCGTATCCACCGCGACATGGATGAGGCCCTCGAGAAGTTCGGGACAGTATGCTGCAGGTTGCAGCAAAATGGCGCCATTCTCATCGGCCGACAGGCGATCGACGAGCTCGACGAACACGTCGGCAGCCCCGACACTGTGCGACTCCGAGTATCCGTCTCCATAGACGTGCTCGGCCAGAACGAGCAGGAGCTTCCACTCGGACAGCGCCCGGAAGAACTGCCACTTCTTCTGTGGCGTTGATGCGTAGAAGCGCATGGCCGACGCGTTGTGCGGCTTGCAGACCATCGTGAGGAAGAGCTCAGCCACAGGCGCATGGTCGATGTGCGCGAGCATCGCGCCCATGTAGCGCTCGACGGTGGCAGCGTTCCGACCGACGACTTCGTACACGTCATCGAGATACAAGCGCAGCAAGTGGTCGATGACCCGACAGCCGTGACGCAGGTTGCCCTTGGCGTTTTGCTGAAAGATCGGGAAGATGCACTTGGTCAGGAGCTTGCTTTTCTTGCTCAGAAACGACATGAGCGCGTCGCTCGTGTCGTCGTTCGTGAGCAGCATCGTCGCCCGGTAGGACGCGATGAGCTCGGGCGTGACATCCTCCGCCGTGTTCGAGCCGTAGCGCTCAGCGTCGCGCTGTTCGTCAGTCGCAACATCACTTGCAACGGTCTGTGCCTGCGGGCCGTCCAGGATCGGGTGCTTCTCTACATCGTGGCCGTCTACGCGGGTGATGTAACTCAGGAACACGGCACACGCCACATCGTCGTTGAGCACGTTGACCATGGCCGTATTGATGGCCGGCTCGCCGCCGTAGCGGTGGTCTTCCGCCAGCATCTTGCTGATAATCTTGACGTAGATCTGCTGCTGCGTGAGCTCCGCCTCGGCGTCACCCACAGCCACAGGCAAGTGCGTCATGCTGCGCTCGGTGGGCCCGTCGGGAATGGCGCGCTTCGGGTGGGCGGCTTGGTCGTCTGCGCCACGAGTGCGTAACAGCAGACCAACACAGTCCCATCTTGGTTCACAGGGTACGCACTGAAGAGGTACAACCAGCCCCCTGACAAAACACCGGTATTACCGGTACGCAAAGGTTACACCGACTTCTATTCGAGAGAGGCATTTCTATGATTTCTATTCCCACTAAACGCACTTTATAAACACTCGTTCAAGCCGAGATACGAGAGCTGCTTGGTCAAGTGCTCCGAGAACTCGGCGAGTTTCTCCATGGCTTGGTCGTAGAACGGGTACTTTGAAGGGTCTTCGTGGCTTGGTAGCTTCTTGAGCACGAGCACGTTGTGGCATCCCCGCACGTGAGGCACCCAGATGCGGAATGTCGAGGTGGCACGGGCCACATCCCAAATGACAGGCCACAGGCGGTGGGTCGAGTCGGTGAAGACGAAGATGCTGGCGAGTCGAGCACGAGAGAAGAGCGAGCGAAGGAAAATAAAGTCGGAGTCACGGAGCAGTCGGAAATTTTCAACACAGACGAACGAAAAAACGAACAAATCGGTGGTGTCGATGTCTGCGTCAGCGTCGATATTAATGGAGGAGCTCACATCCTCAGTAATATCGCACGCCTTGAACGTCCAGGACGACTTCTGATAACCCAGCTCATGCAGAGACGTCTTCACAGCAATTACAGCACTAGACCAACCAGGCTCGTTGTCATATACGTTCGTGTGAATCGAAACATCGTCCACGCGAAGAAACTCGAGCAAAAACACGAGTCCGATCGAGTCGTAGCCGGGTCCACCGCCGTAGAGAGCTAGCTGCCAGGTCTTCTGTGTTGCACTTGTCCCGAACATCTCTGCGCGTATGGAGCTCATTTTACGAGTGAGCAATAGCCCTGGGAAGTTGCCACACCGGTTGATCTTGGAGATGATATACCCTGTCCTGGCGTGAGGGTTATCAAAGGACGGACGGATACCCGTATTCGTTGACTCACATAAACCCATCTTCAACGCGTACGTGCCGCTCTTTGATGCAGGCGGCAATGAAGACACAAGGCGCTTCAGCAACGCGTCACTCTTGGCTTTGATGAAATGGGTCCAAACATGCTGGAAGCGTCGCTGCTCAAGGTTGAGTGATGACTTTTTCGAAAGTTCCAGCACGCCTTCCGCATACTGCAGCCATTCACACGTGAAGTACCATCGGCGGCACACGCAGCGCAGCTTCTTCAGCTCGGTGGGTTGCAGATACGCGACCACGCGGGCGCCGACGCCATTGGTCTCCAATGCTCGCGTAGCCATCGGCCTTTTACCACGTCACACCGGCAGTTCATGTCACTAAGTCGGAGTCATCTTACGGGCCGAGCCGCAGGCCGGGTTCGTTTAGTTCTGTTCTGCCTCCAAACGGGTTTGACGGGCATCAGATGACCATCATTCCTGATCTCATGAGGTTGGATCCTTGGAATGGATTCCACATTCTGGGGATCCAGTTCCAGTGAACACGGCGTTCTCACCATGGCGCCGCCCCTCATGGACGTGGCATGGAGCGACTCCGTGGACTTCGTGCTCAACGGCCGACGGGTGACGCTCCGGTGTCCGCGGCCTGACATGACTCTGGTTGAGTTCCTGCGGGACGACGCGCGGCTCACAGGCACCAAGCTCTCGTGCGGCGAGGGCGGCTGCGGCGCCTGCACTGTCGTGCTCTGTCATCACCCGCTGGAGACTGTGAGCGGCCACAACGCCGCCGCGGTCGTGTTCCGCGCCGTGAATGCGTGTTTGTTCCCTGTATGTGCGTTGGACGGTATCCAAGTGTTTACGGTCGAGGGCATCGGCTCCCTACGCACTGGACTCCACGCCGTACAGCACCGACTGGCAAACGCTGATGGATCGCAGTGCGGATTTTGCACGCCAGGAATGGTCATGAATATGTACGAGCTACTACGCAACGCGCCGCCACGAACGCACGTGCTGGACAAGCAGACCATCGAAGACCATTTTGACGGGAATCTGTGCCGCTGCACAGGCTACCGGCCGATCTTTGAAGCGTTCCACTCGTTTGCGGCGGCGAAGGGGGAGGAAAATGACAGAGAGAAAATGACGCTGGAGTACGAAGTGAGCCAGAAGGCGGCAGTGGCCGAGATACTCACTGAGTGTGAGCATCTTGACGACTGGCTGCTAGTCGAAGGAGTGGATGAAGGCAGAAAGTCAATCTGTGAAGCCAGATGTGGACATGCTGCAGCGCACAAGTGCTCGAAGCTGGCAGAACTCGAAGATCTGTTTCCTCAGAGGATGAAGGACTCGCTGGTAGCTGAGGCCCCGTACGACGCCGAGGGCGACATCAAACCGTCGAATTTCGTCATCAATTTTAAACCCAAGCCACTCAAGATCGAAGAAGTTGCTGCCGATGGACTCACCAAGAAATCATGGTACCGTCCTCTTTCGCTCGAGCATCTCGAATCAGTGTTCAAAGAGACGTGTCTATCGCAAATCTCGTTTGTCGGAGGTCGAACCGCGCATGGTGTGAGCAAGTACTACAACAATTCAGCCCCCTACAATCGCCCCACACAAACTGCTGTCCAGATCGAACTCAACTACATAGCCGAACTAAAAACGATTCAGCTACAAGAGAGTCCCGCTCGTGTGGTCGTGGGGTCAGCAGTTACTCTGAACACGCTGTTGGCATATCTAACGGCGTTTGACAGTGATGAGTATGACAACACTGCGTTTCAAGAACTCGCATCACTCATTCACAGAGTAGCCAACAATCAAGTGCGAAATGCTGGAACGTGGGCAGGAAACCTCAGCTTATGCAGGGAGCATCCTGCTTTTGTCTCTGATGTTGTGGTGGGCTTGATGGGCATTGGCGCCACTCTAACACTCACAAACGAGAAGCTGCACAGAGAAGAAAATGTATCGATTGAAGCATACTCAGGTAAGCCGCCGTCCGAATTTGTTATGATCCTTTCCATGGAGCTGCCGCTATTCACTTCGTCCCGATCGATTCGTGGTTATGTTGGTCAAAATGCCAAGCGTCAGACGTTCCGCTGCGATAAAGTGGCCCAACGTCCCCAAAACTCGCACTCGCATGTCAACTGTGCTATTTGGTTATCGACCGGCCATGATCAGTCACCGCCAGTATGTCTTGACACACGAATCGTGTTCGGTGGTGTTTGCAAGCACCCAGCACGTTTTCACATGACTGAAAAATTTCTCGCTGGTTCTGTACTCACGCAAGACACACTAAGCAAAGCCATTGGACATCTAGAGGCAGATCTTAAGAGTATTGGCCCCAGTGATGCTTTCGGTTCAGCAACATTCCGACTTGCAGTGATGAAGAATTTGCTGTACAAGTGCTTCTTGTCAAGTTTTTCAGATTGGGGCTCTATCGACTCATCGGTGCAATCAGCACCTTCGAAGCTGCTCAGTCGCCGTGCAATCTCATCCGGCACGCAGTCATTCAAGCCGTGTGACTCTACGACCCCAGTCTCCAAACCGATTCCAAAGATTGGGGCAAAGATGCAAGCGACTGGAGAGGCAAAGTACACCCTCGATAAAGAACTCACGTCGAGTGCTTTGTATGGTGCCATTCTATACAGTCGCGAGGCTCTGGCAACTCTGATCAGTATTGATAGAGACAGCAAAACACGGTCTATGGAGGGTGTTATCGATATCATCACTGCCTTGGATATCCGCGGCGCAAACGACATTTCCGCTGGAATGAATGAAGAGCAGCTATTTGTCCCAGTTGGTGGTGTGGTTCGCTGTCGTGGGGCTCCTATTGGGCTGATTGTAGCGACTACACCTCAAATCGCAGAACTGGCCGTGTCACAATGTGAAGTGGAATACGGGCAAGTACCTGAATGTATGCTGTGGCAAGGGCAAACTGACGATACACCGATTTTGAATATCGATCAAGCTGTGGAAGCAGGTACACTCGGTGCGAAAGATCCAATTCGAATGGGTGATGATGTTGTCGAAGATAAACTAAGAGGCTGCAAGAACGTCCTCAGTGGATCGATGCTGCTGGGTGCCCAGAAGCATTTTTACATGGAGCCTCAAAACTCGGTGGTTTCTTTGCAAGAAGGTGGGGTGTTTTTGGTGGAGACGTCATCGCAATTTCCACAGTTCGTTCAGCAGCAACTTGCTTCAGTGCTTAGCGTCAAGTACAACAACATCACGGTCCAGGTTCAACGAGTGGGAGGCGGTTTCGGCGGCAAGCTGACTCGGTGTGTTGTCAATGCAGCTGCAGCGGCGGTTGCTGCACAGAAGCATCACCAAACAGTACGAGTACTCAATGACCGTGGGGCAGATTTCCGTCTTGTCGGTGGTCGTGAAAACATGCGAGGCCATTACACGATTGGCTTCGACGACCACGGCTACATTCAAGCACTTGATATGCGCCTCGATGTTGACTGCGGCTACACCGTTGGAGATTCCGCCGGGTCGGCTCAGATGGCGGTGCAGTGGTCCGACTCCGCCTACCATGCGCCGTCGTTCCGGTGCCGTGCATTCTTATACCTGACAAACACACAAACTTGCACGTCGCACCGTGCACCAGGCGTTCCCCAGTCCCTCGTACTCTACGAAGCAGCAATGCATCACGTTGCGGAGACTTTAAACTTACCAATGCGGTGGATCCAAGAAAGGAATTTGTACAAGGAAGGAGATCGCACCCCGTATGGGCAGCTATTGAGTAATGTTCGATTCCATGAAGTATGGGACCGGCTACTCGTTGCATCGTACATGGAGCAGCGCGAAGAGGCGATCGAGATCTTCAACTCAAACAACAAATGGAAGAAGAGAGGGATCGCAATGACGCCGACGAAATATGGCATGCAGGTCGCTGGACGCAAAGATGCATCTCGTGTTGAAATTTTTGCAGGGGATGGTAGTGTTATCATCACTCACGGAGGATGCGAGATCGGCCAGGGGATCCATACCAAGGCGGTTCAGGTGTGTGCGTTTGAGCTCGGTATTCCGATGGAGTTGATATCAGTCCGCCCAACATCAACGGATCAGACGCCGAACAGTGATGCCACCGGAGGCTCGAGTACATCCGAGTCAATCGCTCAATCCATCATGTAAGGCTGATCTTTGATCAAAATCTGCAAACTTCCGTCGCTGACTCTGTCATCTGTAGAGCGTGTTGCGCTGAACTGAAGAAAAGGATCCAGCCCTTCTATGACTCAAACCCTTCCAAGACTTGGGCCGAGATCGTGAAGCTAGCAGATACGGCGGGCGTTTGCCTTTTCGCCAGTGCGCAGCCCTTCAAGCAGCTTCCACCTGGTGATATGTTCGACTACTACGTGTACGCTGCAGCTTGTTCCGAAGTGGAAGTTGACGTCTTGACCGGTGAGATCAATATCAAACGCGCCGAGCTCGTGTACGACTGCGGTATCAGTTTGAATCCTGCCATCGACATTGGCCAAATCGAAGGTGGTTTCGTCATGGGCATCGGGTTGTACCTTCAAGAAGATGTGGTGTACGGGGATACCGACGGCGAGCTTCTAACACAAGGAACATGGGAGTACAAAGTGCCGTGCTCGAAGGACATCCCCGAAAAGTTCAAAGTGACTTTGCTGGAGAACGCCAACAACACAAGCGGAGTACTCAACTCGAAAGCAACAGGGGAGCCTCCCTACGCCCTCGCTACTAGCGTGTACTTCGCAGTGAAGAAAGCGATTATGAACAGTCGACTCGAACGCGGGAACGACGAGTTCTTTCACATTGACGTGCCTGCAACTGTCCAAAGGCGATTGGATGCTGCCATGATCGACAGCCGCGATTACGATTTCTAGGCTCGCTTGTTCTGGATTAGCAGTGCAGTAGTAGGACTGTATGTAGTATTGATGTGTGGAACAACTCTATGATTGTGTTTGAAAATGCAAAAGCGTATGCAAGTTCTATTGGAGCGGAGTAATTGTTACAGCGCACGCGACACACCAAGGATTCTATCATCAGCTAGTAAATATCGAAGTCGTCGTCAACTTGCTGCGAAAGGAATCGAAGACAAGCCCACGTGGTGTAAACGAGGTCACTCGCTTACTCCTCCTCGTCGGAGTCGCTCCAGTACTCGCCACGCTTCTCAGCCTCCTTCTTGGCCTTCGCCTTGGCCTTGAGCTCCTTACGGGTGAGCTTACGCTTGATCTTGGTCTTGGACACGTTACCGAAGGCATCAATAACCTCCTCTTCGTCCTTCTGCTCGATTTTGGTCATGTCAACTGGCTGCTGGCCCTCAATGTGGAGGCGACCAGCCTCGACGTGCCAGGTCTCCGAGCACAGAGCCGAGTAGAACTCCTTGTTGTGCGAAATCATGACGACACCGCCGCCGAACTCCTTAATGGCCGAAGCAAGGGCACCAAGCGAGTCACGGTCGAGGTAGTTCGTTGGCTCATCGAGCACAAGGATGTGCGGGTTGAGCCACATGGCAGCACCGAGGACAACCTTCACCTTCTGACCACCCGACAGACCACGCATGCGCGAGTGCGTCGAGAACTCGGCACCGAGACCGAAGTTGTCGAGGTGCTTCTGCACGGCAAGAGCCGTCACAGGACGGGCCTGGAGGTTGGCGCGGGCAGCCTCACGATCATCTGCAATCTGGAGGAGCTTCTCCCAGCCCCACTTCTCAAGCTTCTCACGTGGCACCCACGAGTTCTCGTCAACTGGGAGCTTCTCCCACTTGATCTCGTACTCGAAGCTCTTCTTGAACTTACGACGCGAGACAATCTCCTCGAGGACACGCTTCTCACCCTCCCAGTTCACTGGAAGCTTGAACTTGGCCTTCTCCTCAGCGGTCAGCTTACGGGTCTCCTTAGCAAGAAGTTCCTTGTCCTCACCAGACTGGAAACGCCACTGAATGTACTGGTTGGCAGTAATGTCGAGGTGCTCCTCAATGTGGTGGAAAGCGTGCTGGGCCACGTAGGCGAAACGAAGCGATGGGTGCTTCCACACCGTACCCTGGGTTGGCTCGTTCTCACCCGTGAGCATCTTGATAAGCGTCGACTTACCGGCACCGTTTGGACCGAGCACAGCAATACGCGAAGCAAGCGAACAGGTGACCGACACACCGCTGATCGACGGCTTGTCACGGCCTGGGTAGGTGAGCGCACAGTCCGTCAGACGGATAATTGGCTTACCCTTGTTCTTGATATCAGCAAGGAAACCCGGCTCTGGGAAAATGAACTTGAAGGCAGCGGCCTCAAGCTCGTAGTAGGTCTTCGCCTCTGGCTTGACCTCAACGAACTTGGAGAGGTTACCCTTGTAGATCTTGAGCTTACGGTTCTCGTAGTGGATGATGTTCGTGCAGACATTGTCGAGGAAACCCGAGTCGTGCGACACGATGATCGAGGTCACGTCCGTGAGCGAGGTGAGGTAGTTCTCGAGCCAAGCAACGTTCTTGACGTCCAAGTGGTTTGTTGGCTCATCGAGAAGCATGATCTCAGCCTTCATAAGCATGGCACGGGCAAGTTCGAGCTTCATCTTCCAACCACCCGAGAGCGAGCCGACCGACTGGGCCTGCATCTCATCGGTGAAACCGACGCTCGAGAGCATGTCAATGACCTCCTGGCGGGAGAGGTTCTGGAGCGATGGGTCCTTGGCAATGAAGTCGAGGACCGCGAGCTCAGCCTCCTCGGCCTGGAGGTTGTGCTCGACAAAGACCGTCTTAAGCTCATCCTGGGTTGGGAAACCCTCAAGCTGGCCCTTCGAGATGGCACGCATGAGCGTTGACTTACCACAACCGTTAGGACCGCAGAGACCGTAACGGTGACCCTTCTTGAGGCGAAGACGAGCGTTGTTGAGGAGGATCATACCACCGTAAGCGAGCGAGAACTCACAGTTGCACAGGTCTGGCTTGCCCTCATCGCAGTCAACATCCTCAATGAAGATCGACTTGTTCTCACGGAAGCAGCGGTCGCGAATGGCATCAGCCACTGGCTTGGCGGTACCGGCAGGCATGAAGTAGTTGAAGTACTGCGAGATCTGCTTCTCGAACGTCGTCTTGTTGAAGTTGCGCGAGACAACAAGGAAGAAACAGATACCAGCCACGTAGTTGAGCGTGACAGCGTCAATCTCCGCCTTCTTGGCCGCGGCATCGGCCTCAACCGACTCCTTGACGATCTTGAGGATGTTGTCGTAGTCGACCTTCATGTCCTCCTCCGAGACCTCAACGGCACCACCGGCAACGAAGAGTGTCTTGTGGGCACGGGTAGCGACCTCACGGCACTCAGGGTCAGCGACAGTATCGATGAGCTTCTGAAGACCAGGAAGGAGCTTTGGCATGAAGAGCTGAGCCTCAGCTGGGTCGTCCATGAGCTTGCACATGTTGTCAATGATGACAGCAGCTTGACGCTTGACGGCGGTCTTGCCCTCCTTAAGAGCACGCTGGAGGAGCGGCTCCATCAGAGCAAGGGCAGGAGCCTCAACGGTCTTGACGAACGTGGTCGAGGCAAGCTTGTGCGTGCACTCAGCAACCTCCGAAGGGTTGGCCATGCAGCTCACAAGGGCTGGAATGAAAGGCTCAATATCCATGTTGCCGACAACGTGGCACACCTTGGTGAGCGTTTCCTTCGAGGCAACCTTGACCTCGTTACGCGTGTCCCACATGCAGTCGGTGATGACTGGGATGATGTCAGGCAGGCAGCGCGACACCTGGAACGGAGCGATGACCGAGAGCTCGGCAATGAGGTCAAGCGAAATCTTCTTAGTCTGCCACTTGCGGGTGCGGTCAAGACCCGAGAAGAGCACTGGAAGAGCACGGATCGCGTAGTTCTTGTTCATCGAGGCGATGATGGTGAGGGCGGCCTCCTCAGCAGGGGCACGCACGAACACCTTCTTGTCGGCGAACAGGTCGAGGAGGTCCTCGAGGAGTGGCACGATGTAGGCCTCAGTGCGCTCAGCGTACTTCTGCATGAGGTCATCGATGAGGTAGATGGCGACCACCTTAGCGTCCGCGTCGTTGCCAACGAGCGCATCGTGGAGCTGCGAGGCGACAACGGCGAGGTTGATCTCCTTGTCCGACTCGATCAGCTCCGAAAGCTTCTCGGCGGCGAACTTCTTCTTGTCGTCCGCATCAGCCTTGAACGCCTGCTTGAGCGCCTCGGTGAAGTGCTTGCTCTTGTCGATAGCGAGCTTGCTGATGCCTTCCGCTGGGGAGTAAGGAGCCATGGTGTTACTTGAACTCACGAGCGGGCGAGAAGAAGAGGAAGGAGGGGGGCGTTCTTGGTTTCTTCTTAACCGCGACGACTTGGTTAGGAGGAAATTCCAAAATGACCGTCGTAGCGGCGGGCGCCGAGGCCAGGGCGAGAAGCCCAGGACCAGTCAAACGCCCAAACCCCTCCAACCAAACACAAGCGCCGCCAGCCAAACCCAACCCATGACTGACGCGCGGGGCTGCGAAAGGGGTGCGTTTCACGTCGTCGATCTCTCCCCCTCCCCCGCCCCTGTCGCCCCACTCCCACCGTGCGTCGGAGGGCGACGAGGCGTAACTTACGGAAAGTTACGTTGAGAAAGTTCCCACCACCAACGGAAAAGAAAACGAGGTCCGACTTGGCGCAAAGAAAGATTCGGCACGAGTGCCCAGGCAACGGAAATATTTCACTCCGTCCAGTTCTATTTCTGGGAAAGGGACGAGAAGAGGTGGATGCGCACTGTCGCTGCAAATACCAACATTTTCAGACCTTTGACTTGATTTGGCTATGCTTTTGATATGAAAGGGGTAGGTGGCGCTTGAACTGAATCTGCAGGCACTTGGGACTGCGCGTCTGAGTTTAACCAAGACTCAACCCATCCGGAGAAACAGCGACACATGCGCCTCTCGCAATTCGACGACGAAGGAGAGTTGCACTGACTCTTCTCTGAACAACGGGGTGACCTGTTTCTCGGTATTGTACCGGGAATAGCACCTTTGAATCTCAGTCTAACAACCAAGGTTTTGGCCACTGCCTACTGTAGCATGCAAAGACAGCATATTTACTCTTGACGTCATTTTTCATGTTCTGGGCGCGTGCGAAATATCGCATCACTCATTCTTTCTGAACTACGCCGCTTCGCTTTGAGGAGCACAGTTCTCTTCCCTCCAATGTCGTTTCATATCTTGAACGGTCGTAGCCATCCACGCGTACGTGGCGGCTGGTTCAGGTTTGTCTCTTGGTGGGCAGAATCTCCCAGTCACACGATTGGCTGACTTCGTAGTTTTCGGATGAAATGACTGGTCATCGCACACGCTGACAGGTCGAATAATTGCTGAAAATTTCCGCGTAACTTTCACCGTATCTTACAAAATGAAACCGACAACGTCAGCCTCTTGCCCTCACCTTCACTGACACGAAAAAGTGATATTCCATCATTTTTATCAGGTGAATAGCTTATTGAAGGCGTCTGTCATGGTTCCGAGGGGGTCTCGAGGGGCTGGCACAAGTTTCCTCGAGGGCGAATGCAGAGAGTGAAGCCGGGGCGTGTTCAGATGCATCTGTAACCCAACA
>KE463886.1:52143-73095 GCA_000387445.2 Pythium aphanidermatum DAOM BR444 | reverse complement strand
AAAATTGCGATCATATTGCAGTTTGGGCATATACGCGATGACGAAGAGCATGAACATGGCAGCGAGACCATCCAGAGGCGCATCAACAGTAATATAGATCTTCTGGAATGGGTCATTCGCACCAGTGTTCTCGAGATATTTGTTGAGCTCGACCAAAATCGGGTTCCCGTCAGACCCTGGGTACGGCTTGTTCTTAGGATCACGGTAGTGGGCTCGAATGTCGTTCAGCAGAGACTGATTCAGTGCATCAAGCGTACCAGAGAGCAGATTCGCGTCGAGGCGACTTGAAAAAGACAACTCACTCGAGATTTGGCGACGAATCAAGGCTGCTTGACCAATGATCAGTACAGCCTTCAGAAGCTTGCTCATGATTTTCTCGACCTTCTTCAGTGCAGCGTCGTACAGACGGCTTGAATGCTCCGGGATCTTCCACTCGGGCTGTAGCGCAGATGAAAGCTGATCCAGCAGCGGGTAGTACGGCGTCACGGCAGTACCCCAGAACTTGACGAGGTTGTTGAGTGTATGCACAATACGGAAGGAGAGCATTCTGTCCAAGCCGGCAAGACCGAGCAAACCAACACTCTTATGCAGCACAGAGAATGCGCTGATGCCACAAACTTCGACGCCATCGGTCGAAAACCAGCCAATGCATTGTGGCGAGTAAACAGTGGTATGAGGGTCAGTCATGATGAACAACGCGTGCATGAGTCGGCCCATAAAGTTGACGCTCATGTCACCCGACGGTGGCTGGAAACGAGGAATCGGGATCGCGCGACTCTGGTACTGAGATGCTCGGTCATAAACTTTCTTCTTGAGGTACCGGTTGCATTCCTGCTCGACGTTGTAGTTGATAATGCGCGAGAGCTCTTCGTGCCACATACGCAACCCATAAATGTTGATGTAGTCTTGAATGTACTCGAAAGACAAGCGGTAAGCGTTGAGGGTAGCCGCAAGTTCGACAAAGATGCCATGACACTCCTCAGACGAGTTCTTTTCGAACATGAGCGTATCGTGGAATGCCTTTGACACACGGTAAACAAGTTCTTTGCGAAGACCGTCTTCCAAGACCTGTCGAGGATCGACCTCAATAACACCGAGCAGTGTGCGCTTCATCGCCAAAATACCCTCAGTGTACTTGGATACCTCATTTGTCGCGCGTGCCAATCGGTAGCGCTCATTAAGCTGTGCATGATTCTTAAGGAGCGTGTTCTCAAACTTGACTGGAATAGGTTGCATATGGTCGGTCTGCAATTTGATGATACCCGCCAGGATGCGGAACACACTTTGAGGAATGACTTCCATGACTCGGCGCACATAATCGACGAGTTCGCCGGAGTAGTACTCAGCGACCGAGATAACGTCTCCTGATCCGCACTGGTGGATACGCGTTAGAGGTACATCGAGAATCGACGCCAGCTTGAGGAACACAGCTCGTAGCAAAATCACCGACGATGGGTCATTCTTGACGCGCTGGTGTAGGATGTTCATGAAGTCATTGATGATCTCCCAGGCGAACGATAAGTCGGACACGTTCTCGATGATAGCCATGACTTCATCACGAATACGTACAGTGCGCACCATTTCGGTCAAGAACTCGCGAGAATCTTCCAAGTATGCCTTAACTTGAAGATTGGTATCAATCTGGTCAAACTGCTCGACATGACCGAGCGCTTCGATCAATCGCTTGATACGACGGCCAGCTTTGACGTGGTCTACGTAGTCCAAGGAGTTCACCTTCTCCGAGAGGTCTTTAAACCAGTTCATCAGATCTTCATTCCGCTCCACACGTGTGAGAGGTTTCTCGCCCGAGAAATATTCGCTCAATTCGACCATTCGCTCTGATGTTTCTTTCATGCATCGCTGCCATCTCTCCTCCTTTGTTTCAAGCAGCATCTCGAACATCTGCTTCAGTTTCCACTCAAGTTGAGACACCTTGAGAAGTAGTGTGATCAGCTTGTCCGGGTCAGTGCCATGGTCGAAAATTTCACGCTGCTCTCGTGAGTTATTCATCATTGGAATCACAGGTTGGATACGACTGTGTAGGAATGTCCAGCGAATAGTGACGTTTGCGTGGCGGATGCAGTTGAGAAGTGGATCCAGATTCTCCAGCACGTATTGGTCCGTGAGCACACCCTCCGTAAGGAAGTAGTTTAGCTCATCAATGGACTTCTGCGTCTGCTGGGCTTTTTTCTTCGTAATGTGCGCGATATTTGACGGTTCAAGTGTATTGGCCAACGCCAGTCGTGCTGCTGGGTATGCTGCCCATTCGAGCGAAAGATCAGCAACTGCACCCATGTATGTCGTGATGATGAAGTTGTCGTTGAAGTGACGATCGACGATTTCACGCATGCTCGCTTTTTCGTGGATGAGAATGTCAGGAGCAAAGTAGAGTATCACGAAAAGCATCGACGCCTGTGCCGCAAGACGGGTACTTCGGTGGTTACGGTGGGGAAAGCTCGGTTCCTGAAGATACACGTCATCGGACTGAAGCTTACCGATGACCATGCTTACAACTTCTTCAGGCGGTGCAAAGCGCTTAAAGTAGCGCTCAGGGTACTGTGGGGGCTTTGGCTGACCCGGCAGGTAGCCCGTGACTCGGCAGAGCTTGCAAACCTCGTCGATATTCTCAAGGGCCGACTCACCTTTGCTACGGTAGAAAGCGATGACCATCTTCTCACGCGTGGGGCCAGGAATCTTACGATCAAGCAGCAACAGAATCACACCGTAGAGATACAGTGCTTCACACATGAGTTGTGCACCGTCAGTGTCGAGGAGGATGTTGGCGAGTGTGTGCTGGATGAAGAAACCCTTCTCCAGGTTGTCCAGGAATTCCAAGTAATCGCTGATGTACTGCACGAACCCAGTGGTTAGTTTACTGCAGTATTCCATGTGATGTCACTTTTGTCGTATGCGTGCGTACCTTGTAGATACCATCAAAGAGCTGGTAAAAACGATCGAGGATATCGGCGTGGTTGTCCATGAACTCGTCATCGACGTCCAGCAGCTCCTACATGGCCGTTCAGAAATGAGTTGTTCTATCAATGGGGCGCCGCTGACCATTGCACGTACCGTGTTGCTATTGACCATGTTCTCAAAGTCCTCGGGACTCTTCAAGTACGCGAAATCGAAGAGGATGTTCAGGTACTTGAGCTGTTCGGGGTCTTCCACATGCGACGGTCCCATGAATACGCTGACCGCACATAAACGTTAGGCTCATGCGAGTGCTTCCCACACACCCGCATGTTGTCATCGTACCCCGGGATGTTTTGTGAGAGGCGCAGCAGTTCGGCGATGATCGCACTGCCGCGACTGACGAGACGCAGGAGCGTCTGCCCGCAATCGTTCTCTTCCGCGAGGAACTCCATTGTGGCAGCCGTCGGCGCTTACAGTTGGCGACTCGTCGTACAGGCCAGGGGGAGACGGACGGCGCACAGAGGAGACCACGGCGAGGAACTCGTGACGTCCTGTGCGAGAGATGGCGATGACGGTGATGATGCCGTCGATCGCATGTTCAATTCTGTTGGGTCGTGTGGTCCACACCATGATACAGTCAGAGAATGCAGGATTTTCAGCCAATCTCTGATGGGAAAGTGGTCATGGCGTCGGTTGATTGGTCATATACGCTGTGCCTCCTGTGACATGAGCGAAAAACGATGTGTCGAAGTTGGAACATGGAACTTCGAGCGTTCCATTCATGATAAATAAGTGAGTTCTGAGAGGGATCGCTACGCTGATGCTTCTGTAGTTGAAGGCTCGTTGAAGTTCCATTCGTTGGACTGAGTTGAGTGTCGAGCACCGAGCTGCTTGATCTGCTTCAACCGCTCTTCACAGTTCATCGTGAAGCCGAGGAGCTCGTGGTGGAACGCTTGGCACGCCAAGTTTGCGTTCACGCACGTCAACCTCACGCATTCAGCTACGACGGAGCTGGGGACGATCTGCGTACCATAGAGTGGGCCAAATGGAGGGATTCCGGGTTTGCACTTGACTTGCGTGCGGTACTCATCATCGTTCAAGGGCTGCACAATAATGTGCACGTCGTTGAACTGCCCCGAAAAAGTCTGTACGTCGTATTCATCATCGCACTCCTAAATAGCATGCGTTAACAACGGCAAGATCAGATGGAAGCAACCACAGATGCTCACCTTGAACACGACATGCACGAAGTCATTCCCAATGTGACGCTTCTTCTTCATCGTTTTGATCCTGTCGCTGCCCGTGGAGTCTGTGGACCCCACCACGCAATCACGATCTTTCAGTTCTACAAACGGCTTCATCATTGTCGCAACGTGAAACACGATCTACAAGTTTAAAAGACCATCAGCACAACCATTGTCTCAACCCACCCAACTTTCATACCTGAAGAGCGTAGCTTCTGTACAAAAGCATGTACTTCCCATCGCTATCAGCCCCGGATGTGTCCATGCCACCAGCATACCCTTGAAACCCTTGCAATCGAGTCAGCGTACCCAAAGAACGGAGAAACTGGAGGTATTTGACGGAACCACCGAAGCTGTCTAAGATGTCAATTTCACTCTTCTGCTTCTCGCTTCTTTGGTATAGCACTCCAATCTTGTGGGTTTCGAACTCAGGAGTACGATCAAGGACGCTGAGGCCCAACATGAGAGAGTCACTTTCAGCCAGTAATCGCGGTCGATTTGGTGTGTTCAAATCGTATAACTGCATCATGAGGAACAGTGGATCAAGATCAGTCGGCCTGAGACTTGCCACAGTACGTCTTGAGCCAGGATCCTTGTCGGCATGCAAAGTATAATCCTCGGTTGGCAGCGATGACACAGCCGCCATTTCTTCACTTTCTTCGGTTGTTGATGGCGAGTTGGCCTGTTCAGATAGTTGTTCTTCGTGAAATGTAGAGTCTCCAATTCTGCAAGGTACTTCGCCCTCTTCACGGGGACTATCATGAATATCAAGTTCACCGATCCCGACTGGCTTCATGAGAGTAGAGTCTTGGCTCGGTGTGTTGCTAGAAAAATCCAGATGTAACTCTTCCATTGGTTCGTTGATGCCTTCGTCTGGTGAAGGCTCACAGAAAAATGAAGGAGATCCTCCGACTCCATCGTACGCTGGTAGCGGTGGGACAGGTACGTTGATGGATCCTTCGGACGGTGGTCCTCCAACTTTGTGGTATTTCGTCAGTTTTGAATGGTTCTTTGATCGTGTCCGCCACAGGAAGATCTCAGCAGGTACCGACTTCGGTGGCAAACTGGCATTGGCAACGTGTGGTCGTGGAGGAAGCACAGTTGGTGCAGGTGGCGATCGCTGAGTGATTTCACGTCGATGAGTTGGAGTCTGCGGTGGAGGACTGAGATAGCGGACTCTAGTCGAACAAACAACTTGAGAACGACAACGATCCTCCTTTGCTGCATTCGTCTCTGTTGATGTGAGGAAGCTCTCCACTGTTGAAAAGTGGTGCATCGAAAGAAACCATCTCGAGGTAGAGTTTGCACGGCGAACAATCATCTCAGCCGGCCGATTCACACGGATTATGATACTGAGGATCGTGTTGTTCAAGATCCAACTTCGGGTCGACAGTTTTATTTCTCTGTGTTCGTCAGCAGCTGACTCCTTGGCTTTGTCACGTAAAGCTGGAGGTGAAATCAAGTCAGAGCTGGATACTGCAAAGGACATAAGAAAGTCAACTGCTGCTTCTGCAATTTGTGTGCGGTCTGCACTAGGTTTCTGATGGACGATGTCTTGGAGAACAGGAAGTATTCCAGTAGCTAAAGTCACTCGATCTTCACGGCGGTGACAGCGAAAAACTGTCTCGCAGATGACTCGATAAGCAGTATAGGCTGTCGCTTTGCTTGTACGTCGGAGGAACGCAATCGAAACAACTTCTTTGAGCAGCCGAAGCTTGGGCTCAATGTGCATAATCACATCGTGACTTCCGATGACAAGGTTGCTGACCATTTCGAGGACCACAGAGTAGCCATCGCGTCTGAAGTCTCCTTCCGGTGTGAAGAAACAAGAGGCTGCATTTTTGATCACTGTATCAATGCGAGCAGTAACAACGTCTGGGATGATATAAGCCAGCAAACTGACTGCGTTACAAGCTGCATGAAGGAGTGTGAACTCAGCGTCGTATATCATGCGAAGACATTTTCGTAGTCTTTCTCGTTCGTGGCGAGTAATTACACCAGCTGTTGACTGATTGGATGTGGTTGATCGTCTATCTGATCCTGTATTTGATGCTGTCGAAGTCAGGGCTGTGAACAAACCGGCGTGAGCGCTAGATTGCAGCTTCGAGAACACGCGGGAGGTGAAAGGAAAACGTGGTGATGTTGGCTTGGCGTCAACGTAAGATGCCACACCTGAACCTGAAGGTTGTGCAGCTGTCTGTTCCGCATTGGCTTCACCGCTCATTTTCGATCTCGCCGGTTGACTGGTGCTGGATGTTCGCGGCCGTGATGTCCACGACCATGTCGATTCGCTGCGAATCGTCTCTTGATCGTCATCGTCAGCCTGACCAATGAGGTCTGCATCAGAAATGACAAGTTGGTTTTCGAGTGCCCCAACAAGACATACCATGAGGTGATGACGAGCATTTTCATTGAGCTCGTCGATGTAGCTTTTGAAGAGATCCAAAATTTGAAGCCCCATAGTTGCAAAGCGTATCTTGCACAAAAGGACCGCGGCGTCTTGATACTTTAACTTGACACCAGAGCTGCTTACTCGAGTTGGTGGTCTCGCTTGGGATAAAGATGGCACGGAGGAACCTCGAAGGAGCTCCGTATTTCTCTCAAGCTCATTATTGGTTGTTCTTGTCATTCTTTCACTCTCCACACTGAGATGTGAGTCGTTGTCAATCTCTACGAGCGCAAACTTTAGTTCATCTGGGATCGCAGCGCGGCCAAATGCCTGATAGTCAACACACGAGATTATCTTTATAGCCGTGTCGCTTATGTCGATATCGTGAAGAATAGTTCGATTGCGTAACATCAATCTCAGTCCTTCGACAGCCATTCGGAACAAATGCGCATTGGTCTCCGTGCTTATTCGAGTCAACAATGCGCGTAATCCGTTTCCTACAGGCACGAATCCTCCAGTCTGGTGATGCCGAACAACAATACGCGAGCAATACAGAAAACGAGAAGTGCGGACTTTCGTATCCTTCCACTGTAGTCGATAGTCAGAAGAGGCTTCACAGACTTGGACCAAGCATTGCAGTGCCACTCGACGGACCTCCCAATTCCGATGGCTCTCTACTGCAGTGGCGATAATTTCGTACATCCGAATGGCTCGAGTCTGAGGTAGATGGTTGAAATACGAGGAGAATAAGGACACCACACCGACCACAGCACACAGCTGAGAGTCTGGAAATGTCGATACCGCAATGGCATTCTCCAAAATGTCAAGCAGTGAATCAAAGCGAACACTTTCCAGTGTCCGGGAAACTTCAATGATCAGTTCTAAACCCTTCCGCCGAATTGAGGGTTCTGGATCGTCGTAAATCTCGCATAACATCGGCAACAATACTTCCTCAATGACTCTGTCTTCGCATACATTTCGACTAGACCAAAGGTTAACTTTTAGAAGGTCCAATGCTTCTTCTCGTACACTCAGAGACAGTGATTTGTCAGCAAAAAACGAAGACATCGTGCTCTGCAGAGTCTGGAGCCAGTCGACGTGATATGCGGGATGGGCTGCTTCTCCATGATAACGCAGAAGCAATCGAGTTGCAGATTCAGGGAGATACAAAAAATAATCTTCGAGTACTTCGTAGAAACCCTCGATCTCGCCTGCAAACTTGTTTTCCCGGACGAGCTCTACTACGACTTGGAGAGTATCGATAAGCTCCTTTCGGAATCCGTGTCAGGTGAACAGGGACTTCAGCAGACTTATGAAATGCTGCTGTCGAGCTATTCGATGTGAGAACGGTTGTGCTCGGTTCAGTCACTTTTTGCCCACTCGCGTTGTCTGAAAGCCATGGTCTCAGAGCGCGAAACATTCGGAGAATGATGTCCCACTCTACTAACAGTCTTCGAGACTCGCTGCCTCGTGCCGTCTCGGTGTTTTCTTTCGCTGTCGCCTTTCCATCTCCATACTTCTTGACTAGTCGTTGAATCGCGAGGATTATTTCAAAAGCCACGACTCCATTGCCACATTCTAGGCATGCTTCAAGCGCAACAAGGATTGGAGCCCACTTGATTTGGTCGAGTTTTGCGACGCGTTGTGACCCCCAGCACGACATGCCGACGAAAAAGACAGCCCCACGGAGAACCCATTGGTTGTGCTGTGTTGGATTTTCCAAAATCGTCACCAGCCCACGTAGAACTTGAAAGCCAGCTGTGCTATTCAGCAACAGTTTCATCACTGCCCATGTGCCTTGACCGTCTGCATTAACCATCCAGCAAAGTGTCCGGAGGCACACAGATGTCCCAAGAGCATGCTCCAGGCGGTGTGTTGCTAAAACATGGAAGAACGACAGGAACCGACGGCATGTATCAACGTCTCCTCTTGACCAGGCGACGTCACAACGGCCACAAACGACACTTGTAATCGCGATCACAGTCTCGAAATCCATCGATGTGGGACTTCGCCGTAAAATGTTCTGGATAAGGCTAAGCAAATCGCGTTGTTCGTCGGATTCTTCAAGCCACTGCAGAAGCATCCATCCAAGTTCGACATTAAACGGCTCAACTTGTCTTCCGTCTTGAGTAAGTAACCGGAGAGTCTTCTGGCGCTGCTCAAAATCACCGCCAAGGTCATACTCTTCCAACTGTTGGAAAATGCGGTGGCGGACGGGACCCGTGAGCTGGCCTTGATAATGAGTGAGGCACAGATTGATCACTTCAAATGCCAAGGTACGGACTTCGTCGTATCGATGTCGGAAGAGTGCTTCCATTGCATCCAGCAGTGTGTCTACATTGACGTCAGCTTTTCCATCAGTCGTGGAGACACGACCTTGCGACGATCGCATGTCTCGCGGTGGTCTTGTTGTCGACGCAAAGAGAGGCACAACAGCGGCACTCTGCGAAGCTGAACTACTGGTAGCATCTGACTCGCTGTTCTTCCCGTCTTCACTCGAGTGTGCACGCTCAGATGGCACCACGCGCGGTCCTAATTGCGCTATAATCTTCTCAATGTCGCGTCCGAACGCTCTTTCATCTGCTCGAAAGCGCTGTCGTTGCCACAACCGCTGCAGTTGAGCAATGAGCTCGCCCACAGCCATTCCTCTCGCGGCGCCTGCCACCGTCTCGGCGCTTTGTGTGCGCAGTCGCGGTCGGCTTCTGCTGGCGGTGTGATCTCGGGCGTACGGCAGTGGCACACGCGCGACCACACTGAGTGCGTTCGCGGTCGTGGACGGCCGGCCCCTGGCCGCGTCCTCCCTCATCTCCCTTTGGCCGCGGGCGCGCTCGTATCGTGCCCACGCCTCGTCCGTCGTCGCGACCTCCTCCTCCTCCGGGGCACTTGGGTTTCCGTTCCCAATGCACTTCGTCGGCAGGCAGAAGCTGGTGAGCAACGAGCATCATTCTACAGCACCATCAGCCAATCATCGGCCGACCGCCGCGTCAAATCCGACCTTTTCCACCAATCAGTGATCTTTGAAGGGGTTTTCATCCAACCGAGTCCACGCCCATCAGGAGTGATTGTCCCAAGGGTGGAAGGAACTCACGGGAAGGATGGCTGGTCGACCGAATATCGAAGCTGGTTGCTGCATGCCTGCGCAACCAGCCATCGGCGGTGCCGTCCGTCGACAGGGTGGAGACGATGCGACGACGAGATCTTAGTCGGACTCATGGAACTGAATCTATCTATCCTAGGCGAGAGGAGCTCGGCATCAAGCGCCAGAATGGAGCAGCCGAAGGATGAACATCAAGCTAAATATGTATTATATCTACCTCAGAACGCCAAGACTGTGTATGGCGAGCTGTCTATATCTTGGCTCGAATGCATCTCTACGGCTTCGACGCTGCTTGAGATCGCTTCGATGGTGTGGACTCATCCGCAGTCGACGATGGTGAGGACGTAGACTGAGGTGATGATCCAAACTGACCAGGAGGAACCTGCGACAGGCTGCGGTACTGCCCGAGGATCATCTCACTGTCTCCAGGATAATGGGAGAAAGCAAAGCCGGTGTTGCGACGAACAAGTCGAGGCGACTCCATCACAACCGCAGCTTCCTCGCCCTTAGCGAGACGATTCCATTCGCGCATCAAGTGCGATGGCTCGGGGTAGAAAAGAACGCGTCCTGCTTTTGCGATGTAGTTTGGCAGCACCGAACCGATCGTCGCCAGCAACAGGCCGAACCAGAACCAAGCTTGGGTCAGTAGCTTGTTTAACACTCCGTACGCCACCTCCGTTTCATACACCTCGGTCTTCGTCCAGCCAAACACGTTGCTGAAGAAGGCCATGAATAGATAGTAAAAGACCAGAGTGCCGACAGTTGACACAATGTTGGCTCGTGTCCAGTTGCTCGTCATCAACGACACTTGGGCTGTTGATCCCGTGATCAAATAGGTGTAAGCTGCAACACCAGCCGCCCACAGTCCTAGATCATTTGACCCAAACATATATGAGTCCTTGGAATCGGTCGCAAAATACCAAACAATGAAGCCGTTCGAGAAAAATGGAATGGCATAGATCACGTATGCGTGCCAAATGCCCAAACCGCACCATCCGAAGAATGACATCCAGTTGAAACTACGGTTCTTCAAGCCGTTCACGTACAATGTTGGGTACTGCATCAGAACCGCTGGAGAAACATCCTGGTTGTACATGGCAATGAAGACGATCGGAATCGTCGTGAATAAGGCATTGTACAGGGTAAAGAAAATGCCAAAGTACATCAGCAGTCCACTGTACATGGTCTGAACGGCGAGGAAAAAGTTAGACAGGGAGAGCGCAACATTCTTCATGAAGGAGAAGAGGATGAGTTTCGAGATGCGCTTGTAACTGTAGTTGCCGTGAACAAGAAGCAGACGCTTCAAGAACTTGAATTGAGCAAGTGAGTAGTCACTGGAAAGCACAGCTTGTCGGCCCTCCTTGCCACTGATACCAACACCAACGTTTGCAGCTTGAATCATAGGCACGTCGTTCGCACCGTCACCAATGGCCAATGTGATGTTGCCAGGAGAAAGCATCAGCGTCGGCTCAGTCACGAGCTTAACAACTGATGCTTTTTGTGACGGCGAGCATCGACAACAAATCACTGACTTACACTGAGTTGCAACAGCAAGGAAGAGATACTTGATGTCATCATCAAGTAGTAGAGCTAGCGTCTTCCCGTCGATCACCATAGCGTATTCTAACTCTTCATCAAGATAGTCGTCAGCTAAGGTTGGGTCTGACTTAGGCTCGAACTCCTTGTCACCATGGCCGCGGTCGAACGTGATGTCTGAGAAGTTCTCGGTACGAGAAAGAGGAGGATAGACTTCATCGAATTGAACTTGCGCGTCAGTCGATGGGTTTTCAAACCCGCCACGTTCTTCACGTCGAGGCATTCTTCGACGTTTCTTACGTGCTTCTTCTTTCTGATCGCGACCAACTGTTGCAGTCTTCAACAGTGTCCAACCTAGAACGAGACCTCGTTTGAACGCTTCGTACAAAACACTGATAGGTGACGAATGCTCGTCGGAGCCCCACTTGTCGTCGACCCAATCAACATAGAGCTCTTCCAACTTCGCTCGCAAACTCGCCTTATCCCTCTGCCCTAGTACGATGACGTCCATGTTATCGTCAATGACATGAGATGACATTCCGATACTAAGTGCTGTTTCTTTCTTGTCGCCAGTCAACACCCAAAACTTGATGCCTGCCTTTCGCAGAGAGCTGATGCATTCTTCAACTCCGTCCTGAAGTCGGTCTTCGATAGCAGTAGCCCCGAGTAGAGTCAGATCAACTTCAATCAGTGCAGACACACGAGCAATCTTCTCAGCGCGACCATCGAGTGAGAGCTCAGCTTCGCGATACAGTCGACTCCACTGCTCGTATTCTTCCGTGCTCAACTTGCGCATTGCAGCGGTCAAGGTGCGCAGACCCTCAGAGGCATATTCTTGTAGATGACCACGCGTGACGTGAGCAACACCTTGAGGTTGGGTCTTTGAGAGTAAGTCAAAGATGATGTCGTCAGCTCCTTTGCAAAATAGGTAAATACTGCCATCGGGGTGGCGGAAGATGACCGACATTCGCTTTCGATCACTATTGAACTCGAGGACATTCAGAATCTCGAACGATACTGGCTCACCAAGAATGGTAGTGTGACAAATGGGACCATCCCGGCCTGAAAGGACATATCCAAGATCACTAGCGGCAAGCACCAGCGCGAGCTCATCTGGTGATGAAGCATTGTACTTGGTCGGAGTGGATTTTGACCCACTGGATTCCTCGTCGTCCATCTCGTACTCTGGAATAACTGCGTTACAGATAGTGAGCAGCAATAGGAAGTTGTGAATCTCCTTCTTCGTCGAATGATTTGCCTTCAGACGTGCAATCAATCGAGGGTCATTGAAACGAGTACCTGGTCTAGCGGGAAATGAGCTCTGCATATCAACGTCGTTGTACCGAAGTCCAGCGATGGTACACTTTGCAAAGATCATCTCGTTTCTTGTCAAAGTACCCGTCTTATCGGAAAAAATGTACTGAATCTGGCCCAAATCTTCG
This sequence comes from Pythium aphanidermatum DAOM BR444, assembly GCA_000387445.2. Classification (NCBI taxonomy): domain Eukaryota; phylum Oomycota; class Peronosporomycetes; order Pythiales; family Pythiaceae; genus Pythium; species Pythium aphanidermatum. The sequence continues at coordinate 60,474 of KE463886.1, read as the reverse complement.
TTGATGTTGCTGTTACGGACCTGGGCAGGAGTATCGGATGGTTCATCGTACATCTCCAAATCATTCTCTATATATCTGGCATGGACGAACCTGACACCTTCCATAGTGACATACATCGACAGTGGAATGAGGTTGTTGAAGAGGATGACGTAACTGAGGAAGATGTAGTCGTTGCCACCGATGTTCCCAATGTACCATGGAACTTTCCCATCGTCAAGTTTGTTGAAGTCCCAGTCATTGTTTCCAAGAGTGCATGCAATCGAAATGCTGAAGAGCATAATAAGCACGAGAACAAACATCGTGTCCAGAGTCTTCTCGACGAAGCTTCGCTTCAGAGGCACGTCCGCCGAGTTCATAGCAATCTTCGTTTCTCGGCCGGTATAAATGACCAGACCAATTGTCCACTCAGAATTGCGACTTTCACTGCCACGCAGAATCAGGTTATCCATGGTCAAACTGGTATCATTCTCGGAAGTCTCTCCATCACCCTGTGTACTCGATCCTTCAACGTGATTCTGAAGCTTGAGAACTCCGTCGAAATAGAAGAGATCTTTGTTAGGCACATCGCACTCCGCATAGAGTCGATGCTTCTCCAGAATGCTTTCAGCGGACATGAAATGCTTCGTACATTTGGCGACGACTTCTAATCTTCAGGTTCGTCTCACCGTCTAAGTTCATCGTTTCAACGTAGCAGCGCCCATCCGGACGACTTGTAGCCAGCAATATGCAGTCAGCAGGAACCTCATCACCATGCTTGAGGATTAGCAAATCGCCAACTTGTATGTCTTGCCACATCCCCTCAATGTGCTTGATTTGATCACTCGCATCCCGACGGACAATATGAGCCGACTTCGAGTTGACTTGATTGTCTGCCTTTTGCCTTTTCAAATCCTCACTCACATCCTTCAGCGCGGACGTCGCGAAAACAATAAGGAGCGGTGTCAAACTTGCTACTGGGCTCACTGGTGAAAAATCGAAGAAACAGAGCATGACAACAATGGTCGTATAGAAGTTCGCTAGCCGGCTGAACTGCATCTTCAGGAACACGAATGGAAAGTTGTACAGGGTATACTTGCTGGTACGAATCATATTCGAACAGAATGTCGTCTCAGTCGGCCCAGCAGTCTTATTCGACGTGTTCGCAGTGACTGAGCTTTTACGACGCTTGATGCTTTGATTGTGCTCACCAGTGCCGACAACAATAACACGTCGGGCAGTTGGACCATCTTCAATATCTACGATAGGGTTAATGCTGAGCGTATGGCGGAGTTGATGGATCGATCCATTGCGTGGAGGGGGTGTTGGTGGCATCATTGTAGCCAATGCCGCTCGATCACACTCGCGCTGATTTTGGACAGCCTTCACGATTCGTCGAAGTTTCCAACCGTAGAGTAAACCAGCAACGTTCAACAGCGACAGCAAAATCGAGAGGAAACCTTGCATCAGCACTGATGTACCACTGCTCACAGTACTGAGCTTGCCATTGTAGCCCTTCGTGTACCAGATGATATCCACCAGAAGACTGAGCTGCATTCCGATTTTGTAGAAAAGCAAGAACTTAGGTGCTAAGAACTTTGTACCGTGCCAGCCAAGAATCAGCGTGATGTACTACAATCATAAAGGACATGTCAGATCATGCCCGTCACCAAACAAACACATGAGTACGCACCAGGATGAGCAAAGGAACAGTGGCTTGATAGGACAGACCGAGGATGATCGGGATGATACGAATAGTGTTGATGACAGCCTGGGACACGATGATGAACTGTAGGCGTCGGCGAGACTGGTAAATAGTCATACCCTTCAAGAAACAAAACACTTGCTCGAACACATGCCAAATACGCGCTTCGGTACTTGTTTGGTTTTCCATCTCCACCGAGTCGGCCATACTATCGGCACGATAACGAAGCGAAATGATGTTGCGCTGCTCTTCCTCTGTCGCGGCGTTGAATGTGTTGATGCGACGCAGTGCGCCATTGGCCGGGGGCTTTGGCCCGCTTGTAGCTCCCCCGTGACCTCCATGACCGCCTTGAGTGCTAGTCGACTCCGTCGCTCGTCCGTGCGCATCGATCTCGATGCCGAGGTGGTAGTTCCCCTCCAGATCGGACGGCGACGGCGTCGGGGACACGAACTCGACCTTGCCCATGGAGACACCGCTTCGTTCGGATTCTTCCTGGTCAAAGCACAAGTTTCCTCTCCGGTTTTTCTCCCTTTCGCCCCCTCACGCGCGACAATCACTCCTCCGACACCAATGTATGAGGCGAGTTCTGGTCTGGCAGGTCGTCCGGACTAAAAATGCGGGGACGGGGAACGCGGCTAATCACCGACACGGAGATAGAGGCCGTAGTCGCGCTGGAGCGAAGCGATGTAAGCACGTAGGTTTGTACGCGGACCTCGGCGCGTCTAAAATGACCTGCCAAGCAACCACGCCTTGCCGTCACGACGCCCAACAACGCTGTGAAGTTACACAGGACCAAGATAAGATAACAAAACGAGGCCAAATAGCACCCCCACCCCTGTGATGGAAAGCATTTTGATTACGCTCGGGAGAGCAGAACATCGGGCGGATTGTGGGTCGATCTCGGAGAGCGGCCGAAAGGGCTAGGGGAAGCGGACGAAAAGCAGAATCGTCTCAAAATACACCTTGGGGAGCTTTCTGCGCGGCACCAGCAATGGAGAAGGCTATTCTGAGCAGTTCACTCGCATGCGCATTCCAGTGTCACACGACGACAAGAAGATATTGACATACGTACTGTTGTTCTGAGCAACCGTGCCATGGTCTCGGGCTTCACCCATTCGTGTGTCCCTCCCTCTGGTTTGCCACAAGGAGAAAACAACCAGACAGCTCTCAGCGCATGTCACATTTTGTCAAAACATACACCTGTATTTTGGACATTTATGACAGTAATTTGGACAGCGACCTTCATTCTGCATGATCAATCCGTTTCACCAAAGACGAAAATGGCGCGAACGGAAACCAGCAACTCATGGTGGAGGGGTCGGCGCTGATCGCAGAGCGACAGCAAATCGAGCATGCCGCTACACCACACCTCTGCGCAGATTGTACGGGACTCAGTACCGTCGGTCGATCCATCGGCCGTGCGCACGTCGAGATCCTGGGAGTGGATCTGCAGCGCGCTTGTCAACAAGGAGAAGGGCGAGGTAGGAATCAACGAAGCATATGCTTAGTGTGACTTTGTATGCACCTGATTGGGGTCTACAAGTGCGTGGTAGATATCCTAGATACGGTGTTCGTTCAGCGCGACCAAATCTGGTCTTGGTACTACAGCAGCTCCGGAGGGATCATTCGCAAGAAGGCACAGCGAAAGCTCACGGTCCCGATGATCAGCCAGCGGTTTCTCGAAATTGCGCACACATACGAGCGAAGTGAGGCGGATTACGTGGCTGTCTGCTGGTTCGAGGATCAGCGCCGCCTACAGCTACTGACCGCAGTCGAACTCCAGCCATTCCTGAGTAATTGCAGAGGGAACATCTGTCTGAGTGCGTTTGTGCGTCCGCGTGGTGAACTGGATCCGACACGATACGCAAATCTTCAGCATGAATACTCGTACGTGGTTCCTGGAGCATATTCACTGCGCGTTGAGCACTGATATACTTATTGCTGCTGGTTTAGACTCCAAAAAACCGGCCGAGTACAGGGAAAGCTGTATCGTCTTGCGATGGGAACCCAGCGCATAATGAGTATGGACAGCAAACTCAACAATTCTGTTACTGAAGCTGTGCAGGCTGTTGTGGGGTGTGTTCTCACAGAAACTTTTTGTAGTCGAAATATTCTGACAGCTTGTTCTTGTGGCTAGTTATGTCGAGCGAGTGAAGAAGTGTCGCGTTCTTCAGTGTGTCTCTTGCTTCATTCAAGATGACTTTGGGCGATCAATTCTATGGCGGATAGACGACTGCCTCACAATACCGGGAGTATTTGGAAATGGATCAGGAAATGACCCTGGCGTGAAATCGTACGGTGGACCTCACGCTGTGAACGAACGCATCCTTGTTCGAGCCAGAGCCGACGCTATGAAGAAACCGGATGAGACACTGATTCAGTCTATTCTCGCGTCCCCGACGCCGTCGTCTAAGCGGCAGACTTTACTCCTCAATGCATCTGCTTCTCATCCTGTGCTCCCGTCACAGTCTCCACACTCAAAACTAGAGCTATTTGGAGATACGAGAAGCCAGCTGCGGACGAAAAACGACTGGGAACAGGCCATGCAGATACTCCCCCCATCCTCATCACTTTCTCGGGACCGGAAACGAACTATTTCGGCTGCGCATTTGATTTCCAGTCAAAAGCGAGGCTGCTGTGGCGACTACTGCAACCTTGACATACGCAAATTTACTTCGAAGCGACTTTCGTCTGCGATAGCAAATCCACTCTTGGGTAAGGATATTTTGCCTGCAGGCCTAACAAGACAGGTTAATGGAGGGCGTAGCAGCAGTATCGTATCAGCAACGATGGCCGCCTCGGCTTTCCTATCCTCTCATCCTGATCATGCATTTGATGATCAATCGGCGAGAAAACCAATGTCACCCCAACGACAACAAATGCAGGCCTCTAAGAGCGATTGTACAGAACAACCACACAGCATCCCATTCAAGTTAATTGCTCAAACTCGTGCAGAGAAGCAACTCGTTGACCTGTTTATTCGTCGCTACCAGAAAGGTGAAGATGGTGACTACTTGGCCGAGGTGTATTACGGTGAAGGAGAACCTCTCGGTCAAACCTTCCCAGGATATTACTACCAGGAGGTACAAGTATGTGCTAACTGTTTTTCTTTCTACACGCTAGTAGAGAATGTTCGTATGAAATCTCTAAGTCGAATAGCACGACGTCGTAACTCGCAGAAAGGTGAACGCCAGAAGGATGGAAATTATCTCAATCGGCCCCGTGAACTTGCGTCACTCAGAGAAGAATGCAATGTCGAAGGTGAAGACCGCAACTCTGAGGGACTAGCCTTGAATACCGCAAAACGGGTAGCTACTCGTGCTTTAGCGCATGCTCGATCTGCGGCGGCCACATCACTATCCAAGAAGGACTCCGCCGAGTTAGTCAGCTACGTCAATCCCCATCCAGCTGTAGCGATGGTGATCAGCGCTCTTTGCGCTGTTCTTTTTGAACGTGAAAGTGCCGGATCAAATGATCTAAAAAGATTTACGTCGCAAGAAGTACTACTGACACAAGTGCAGTCATTCGACATCACGAACATCACACCGAAGTCGGTGGAGATCGTTCTCGCATACGCTAGAAATCCTTTGTTTACACCAAGTCACATCGCACCGATAAGTTCATGCGCCGCTCGCTTTTGTGATTGGTACGTTGATCTAGCGGACGATTGTTTTGCTTGATGTGTAATAAAAGGATGTCTGTTCCTAGGATTCTGACGATTCTTCAGGCTTATGCATGGAGCCGCTTTATTGACTTCCGACAGGACCGAGATACATGGGAACGTTTAGCTTATTACAATCCGGATCTATGCTCAGACGTATCTCGGGATTTGATTCGCGAAGTGATTTATCAGTCTCGCCCTGTGCGAAATGAAGTGAACTTGAAAACGTCGGTTGATGCAGAAACAGCGTCAGCAAAGCAGAGATCGTCAAACACTACTAATGCAGCGCGAAAGGCGGTTCAAGAGCAACAAATGGCAAGATTAGCTGCACAATCAGGGAGAGGCGAGAAAACTCCTCTGAATGGACGCGATTTTACCTTCACATGCGAAGATGGATTCACCAAAATCCCATACACGATCGGTGGTCAAGCCGTGGCAGCGAGTACTAAGTGCAATCTGATCGTATTCAATGACTTCTTCGATACCATGGAGAGTTTGAAGGTTTTCTTTCGCCCGATACTCGCGAAACACGTTGGCGCGCGGGCACTTTTCTTCAACCTTCCTGGTCAAGCGGGGACGACCTATCCGATCTCAGACGAGGAGAACAATCCCGTCGTGTTCAACAACACTTGGTATTCTCATCGGGTACACGAACTTCTAGTCCATCTTCAAGCCACAAGTACATTCATCACAAGAGGTCTACCTTTTCACGTCATTGGATTTGGCAATGGAGCAAACATTGCAGCAAACTTTGCGGTGCTGTACGGACAAGATGAGGCATATGTATCCGACCTCCAAGGTTGTGTTCTTCTCAATGGCTTTGCTCGTGTTGACTCACAGCTTGCTGCAATTTTGCACAGCTCCGTCAACGTGTTTTCTTGTTTCCCGACCAATCGTCCAGATCTTCCGGTTTCCTTTTTCTGCAAGTATTTATTCTCGGACGAGTATTTGTCGAAGATTGACATCAATCTTGCCCTCAGCATCTATACTGCTGTAACGAACCCAATAACTCTTGACGGCCGCATCCGCATTTGCAAGGGAGCCCTCCATCACGTAGACCTTACACCACGTCTCGCTCAAATACGTGTTCCTCTCATTCTGATCCAGTCTATCGATAATACCCTCGTCGTCCCGACCAGTGTCGATCCCTTCCTTCAGCAACGTGTGAACGTTTCCCACTCGTGGTCACATCAACAGCAAGGGTCTACCGTCAGTACATCGTCAGTTAGTAATTCCATGACGCACAAAACGAAGAAGCAATTGTGTCAGGCTCTCGGGACTACCGGATGTGCATTTGTTTCATGGCTTCGTGCTGGCCATGAGTTGCGCCAAGAGGCTAAACACTACATTACGGAGGTGTTTGAAGTAATCGTTTGCTCAAAGGATAATAAACCAAGCTATTCAGGAAAACCTCAGGAAGAAATCAAGTCTGAACCCACGTCCACTCCAAAACGACCTCTAGTTACTGAAAAACACCCGGAAGATCGACGCTCAGTACGCGGTGGTACGTTAGGTGAAATTGGTGCACATATTCACGAAGCAAGCTCAGACGTGATAGTGAATCCGACCTCTCCGTTGCAATCTGTCGAATCAGGAAGCGGTGCCTGCCCCGTCAATGACATTAAAGATACTCTTTCAGCAAATGACGTGGTCATTCACCAAGCGACCAGGCCTAATGCTATCCCTTCTCTGTCTGCGGTAGATAGAAGAATCGAGATGACATCCCCACCAAGCCCATCTATCTCACCTCCTGCCATCCAAAACCGACCAACGTATGCCATCGCAGAGGAGGTGGCTCTAAAACTCCAACAGCCTTCAGTCATGGATGCAGAAGTAGAAGCTGTGCGAAAGAAATTGAATGCAGAGGAAGAGCGTCTTGCCAAAGAAGCTGAAGAGTTGCGCGAGCGCCAGCGACGAGCAGCTGAAGAAAGGATAGAAGCACTTCGACAGGAACAAGAACGGCGCCGTCGACAATGGGAGGAAGAAGATAACGCTCGTTTAGCAGCTTTGGAGAAGAAGCTCAAGGAAGAACAAGAAGCACGCGATTTGGAATGCAAACGTCGAGAACGTGAGCTCCTGCTTGCTGACGTTGCTGTAGCGAAGGGCACCTACGAGAACATGACGCCCATGACAAACGAGTTTGCTGTCTTGAACGCTCAAAAATCACCGCTGCAATCCGAAGATATTATCTCTCCAGGACTGAATGAGATGATGCTTCAGATTCAAAGACACCCTGAGCTTCCGAGCATTTTCGATCAAATGGAGGCTGAGGAGAAGGCAAACAAGCGTATCGGTGGACTGCGTGTCGATGATTATGAGGAAGTCAAACGCTCGATGACCCAGAACTTCAATCATCACGTAAAGGAACACAACAGTTCGCTACGCGAAGAACTCCTTCGAAGGAAGCACTCACATGCGGTTCGTATTCAAAAGCTAATTCGACGCTTTCTCGCCGTTCAACGTGTCTCGAAGTTGCGACTTGAGCGACAAAACGCGAGCATTCGTCGATTCGCTGGTGGTGAGATCGTTCGTATCGTGAGAGGATTTCTAGGTCGTCGTCGTTTTGTGCGACACAAGAAGCGGCGAATCCGTGAGATCCAGGAGAAGTCTGCAGTCATATCGATCCAGCGCCTATTTCGTGGGTTTCTTTGCCGTGCGATGTTTCATCGACTGTTGCGAAACAAGAGAGCCCAATTGATCCAAAGGGTGTACCGTGGGCATCGTGGTCGAATGCACTGCACAGAGCTTCGGGAAAACCAAATTCGTCGACGGTTTCTTGATCGCAATGCCTCCAAGATCCAAGCGACATGGCGCATGCATGTTGAACGCGATCGCTTTGTCACGCATCGAATCTCGATTCTTGCAGCGACAGAAATCCAGCGCATGTATCGTGGTCATCTCGGCCGAGTTGAGGCAAGACGCAAAAAAGCGTGGCACGATGCTGAGCCAGGACCCGAGCGCTTGGCCTTGGGCTTGAAGATGATCGAAG
>KE463885.1:101701-111937 GCA_000387445.2 Pythium aphanidermatum DAOM BR444 | reverse complement strand
ACAGTAACTCCAAAAAAGTGATCGATTGTTGGTATTCTCGCTCATCCACCTCACACCCTTAATCTGAAAGCTCCAGAAGTTGTGCGAGGACAAGAGATCGTAAGAGAACTCTGGCGTCTTCCTTCGGAGTCTCAATGACCGTCTTTCCCGTCTCTTTCCACAGTGTGATCCGTGCATCCAGGGCAGGGATACTCAACATTGCATCGGCATTGTTTGGTCCTAGGGAAATGTAGACATCGAGCTGGCTATCGTGCTTTGCACAAAAACGAGAATGAATCAGCAAATATCTTTGGAATGATACCTAGCGAGATCACATACCGATTTGATTTGCGCTGAGAGCTTGTCTTCGTCCACGTGGCCAAGCAGCATGCTCGATTTCTCTCGATACTCAACACTTGGATGAACTTTAGCCACGTTCGATGGGGATAACGATAACCCTGCACTGCTCGAGGGAGCTTTTCGCTTCGAACCTGCAAGTTTCACTTTCCCATCCTCACCATCCATTGCGTGCCGGCCGGACGACCGCGCTTCCGACGGCTCGTCCGTGCCTTGTTCTGTTGAGCCTCGACATAATACTCGTGGTGGCCTCGTACACCGATACGACCTCTCAGTAATGCTACGCCCTTGCCATTCGTTTCGACCATCATTGTTTGTGCAGCCAGCTTCGGATCGAGTTTGCCTTCAATGTACTTGTTTGATTTCTCCAGATTGATCGGCTCCAGGTGTTTCATCCCGAGAGTTTCGAGCTCTGTCTTAGGTCGAGCAGCGATAAGCTGCTGCAGCGGTAAAACCCGTGCAAAGTGCGATTGCTCGCACTGTTGGTCGTGCTCGGACTTGACACTGGACGAAGTCGCGTCGACAAGGTATTCGCTTGGCACAATGAGGTTGCGAGGTGCACACCGCGCAATAAACTGGTTTACGTCTCCACAGCTGAGACGGGCGTCAATGCAGCACATCAACTTCTCAATCTCCTTCGAGTAAAAGGGTGTGAGAACTTCGTGGACGTCCAGGGTCGCATCCGTCAGCAAGAGAGCATTTCGCGCGTCGTTTGCGTACAAGCGAACGAGATCCGCGGCTGGTCCCAAGCGCAATGTGGGGTGGCTCACAAAAACGATCCCACCGTGCTAGGAGCAAGAGATTGCGTCAGACAGTGTACAAGGTTCGGTCGCCTGGAGCTGTTCAGTACCTGAAGCTTGGACACGATCTGGTTGGAGAGTTTTGGAACAATTTGGAGTGCAGTGGACTTCAACAGGAGCTCATGAACGAAAGCAGGCTCCCCAGCATACAGCTTTTCCATTTTCTTCTCGCACAGGAATTCCGCTCCACACTGCGTGGCCTCGAGCATATCCTCAGCAAATGGAGACACGAGCAGCAACGGTAGTTGCTGCGGCTTGTTTTGAACGCAGGCTGCATAGATGGCCTCCATCAAATCGAAGAACACACCAGTAAATGACACTGGCAGGATACACACACCGCCGCGCTCCGTGACACGCTTGACTGCTGCCAGCAGCTGCTCAACTCGCACCTCCGTTGTTGCGTGGGGGTCTCGCTCAGGCTTGATGTCCGTCACGATCAATGTATCACAGTCAATAAGTGGCGCGAAGTCGAGTTCCTTCGGGTGTCGATTCAGATCCCCTGACGCAGCAGCAACGTATGCGACGCGCCCGCTTGGAGACTCGAATAGCCACATCGTTGAGCCGAGTGCGGCCCCCGAACTGAGTGCAGTGAAGCTTACGCCGTACGCCAAGCGTGTCACTTCCTTGAACTCGATGACTTTGATGCGCTCACAGCAGCTCGCGATGTCGTCGAGTGTGAGCTGAGACAATGGTGTGCTGTCTGTAGAAGACCCCGCGGGTGGGAGTTCGAACGCGATGCGCTGCGGCCACTCTCGGGCAAAGCTACACAACTCTTCCAACAGCACGCGCCCGATGCGGACAGTCATCTCTGAAGCATACACGTCGCCCTATAATGGATACGTGAGGCATGAGCCACGCGTGGAGGCAGTCAGGTGTGCGGACTGACCTTGAAGCCGAGACGCTGGGTCAGGAACGGTAGCGCCAGCATTGTCGTGTGGTTCGAGATGAAGACGGCATCAAGCGACGCTACGTCTACGGCCGATAGAGCAGGAAGACGCACGCAGATGGCGGACGACTCGTCGTGGCTTGCTGCGCTACTCGGGCTCAGCGAGACGCCACAGTCGAGCAAGAGCTCATATCCACCGAAGCTGAAGAAATGGCACAGCGCGTCGTTTGCACCGCCCAGCTGAATCTATAAACGCACAGATAGATAGCCAGCGAAAGTGAGTCTCATATCCCCAAGCAGCATCCCCTCCAGAGCAAGCACACAGCCGCTACAAGTGCATGAAGAGACGGCATCTCACGTACTAGCTTCATGGTTCCAGGCAAAGACAACAACACTTGAGCACAAGCCATGACGGCAGGGGGGCGCTGTATTCCGAGTAGATCGTATCTCAATACGTTTTTTCATCCGATCTCATACCATCGTCATTACATGATGCCGATGTTGCGTGGCCTCGTGGTCGCGTCGATGGCGCTCGTGGGCGCCCACGCGGCCGCTACTGTCTCAATGACTCTGCTTCCAAGTGAAACGCACGCTCAGCTTGCTGTTGGTGGCGATGGTGCGCGCGCTGGCACTTCGCCGAAGATGGAGCGGGTCTCTGACGTGGCATTGTCTTCGTGTGTGGACTGTAGCCGCCGAGTGGCGGATCGAACCTTCGCATGGAAGCATCCTACAGCTGATCCAAGCGCAATGCGATCTTGACGCCGCGTTTTCAGTTCCCGTGGCTTCCCTACAGGTTCGTCGACACCGTGCGCTGTATCAGAGATGAGTGTTGATCAGAGAGATGTGTAGATCGTCTGGACGCCGCCCAACACAACCCCTTCGTCGACGTTTGATCACTTGGTGGGCGCTTATGTACCTGGCGCGTACGCTACAGGCGTGCACGTGCGAGCAAGAGCAACGGATGCACTTGAGCTAGTCGAGGCTGAAAGCGCAGTGCGCTCGGCCCTCGCCAAGATCTCCCCCACACTGAATGCGAGTTTGGTGAATGGGTTCTTAGCTCGATCTCCATGTCTATCAGCTGTTCTCGAAGATACAACAAGTGATGATTTTGAGTGCTTCACGGCAAGCTTTACGTTTCAACCTTTCCATGGCGAGTCAGTTCCAAAGCTGAAAGAGGCGCTCACGATGACGAAGATCGAGAATCTCCGAGCGATCATCGTTAATATTCACAGCGATAGCCCAAGAACTCCACCGAGTGTTGATGCGTTACTCGTATCGGTACAGCCTGATGTTATTAGCAGCGATGCTCTGTCGGTATCGAGGGAAACCATACGCGTTGCGACCGCCGTCGATGCTGCGAAGGGTATTCTCACGGTGGTTGAGCTGGGTGATCAAACGCTTACAGCCCAGTCGCTGTCGTTTACTCCTGGAAGAGCTATATCAGCGGATGTAGCTATCTCCATTCTGGGCGAAGGCTTTCATCGGCGCCTGCATGTCGCCATTCGTCCAAGCAAAGACGCTCCCATGTGCCCGACGGATGCAAACTCCTCGATCCTTCTCGCAGTGCCTCTTTCAGCAAGCGTCTACGCCGATTTGGACGAGCTGCGAGTAAGTACTTAGCTCAAACTGGTCGTTAGTGGTTGTTATTTTGACTGTTTTCAAAGCGTATGGAGCGCTTTGAGGAGCTGAGACTCTTCTCTTCGACCAAGCACATCGAGATTGAGCGCCCAATGGCTGTATCAGCACAGCACACAGTCTTGATAGAGTTTCCAGTGTACGTCACATGGCGAAAACGATTAGAGACAAATTGGAACTGAGCACTGCTGTCCCCTACAGGAGCGAGTCGCGTGCCGTCCATACCCTCGAGTTGCCAATCCATTTGCGCTATCAGTCACCTTCGCACGAGTTGCTATATGCTTCGGCAGATATCGTCGCCCCTGATATCTTTGTTCGATGCCACGGTTCAGTATTGGCTTCTTCGAGTCTGAAGCCTTCGCGTCAGGCAAGTGGCGCACTAGCCTGGACAGATATACAACTACTAGACACTCATGCTTGTGTTCCCAGCTTCCATATCCAAATGATGATATTCCGATTGACTTCCAACGACTGGTGTCGATGTCACCGGTATCGGTCGCTTCTGTTCCTGTCCCAGTGGGGTATATTCTTCATGGGTCGTTCGTCAGTGTCATCACTCTTCTCGTTACAAGTTTGGGGTCCCTGCTTTTAGTTCTGGTCTCCACCAGATCCAACACTGGGGCAGTAAAGCCTCAGTGGAAAGCGAAAACCTCCTAGAAGATGCAGCAGTCATCCATTGCTTGACTTGCCTTGACGGATCAATACGTTGAACCTCACCCGACGGCGGCTAAACATGGCAATCACTCGAATTGCTGCCGCATGTCGTGAGTAGATTACAATTGACACGATGAATAGATGGGAGACTGTTGGAAAACAGAACAGAACTACCGCTTTTATTCACATTCCTCAGTCGATGCAAAGGCTACAAGCATGCTTCATCCTACGATTGAGGAGGTCAGTATGACGCTCGTTCTTGCTTCGAAATGATCTTCTTCGTACAGTTATTGGCGATGTGTTTATACATGCTGATATTACGAGATGGATTCGGATAGATTGATGGGCTGATTGATAGATAGATGGATGCACCTATGAGCGTGGCAAGAAGTGATGTGATGCCTGGCGCCATTGTGCCGCAGGTCGTTTGGCTAGGCCGAGAAGTCGTGGTAGCAGTGTGTGTGGAATAGCGCAGGACATCTGGATGGAGTCTAACGTAAGGACAATTTCGTCGAGTGGAGAAGTTCTCGGAGAGGTCAGTCCAGATGCAGCATGTAATTGCACCACGTAGAATACGGCGCACATCCACTTGATTGACAGTTATATGCAGCAGCGAACTACGGCATCTTGCTCACTTCAGCTTCAGTTCAGTCTCAATCATATCCATTAGATCCGAGAGGTCAGCGACACCTCGCTTGACTTCAAAGGTCCGTAGGGAGCCTGAATAAAGTGATCGCTATGAGAAAATGACTGCTCGACAGTATGGAAAAAGTAGAACATCTTACCTTGGGCTGCGTAGAAGTCAATGAGTGGTGCCGTCTCCGCATTGTACACCTCCAACCTGCCCACATCCGTCATGTGTCAGCTATGTCAACTGAAATGAACTCATAATACTCACCGGTTGCGGACGACCTCCTCGTTGTCGTCTGGACGCTGCACGAGGGAAGCACTCCCGCAGTTGTCACACACTCCCTCGACTTTGGGCAACAGCGGTGGCATCTTGTATTCGCCATGGTTGATGTAGGCGACGTTGTAGCCCGTGCCACACTTCGTGCATACCCTAGTGAAGCATCATTCTATCATCAGTAAAGCCTTCACTCACGAGTCATGGGTGCATGGACACACCGGCGTCCGCTGATCTTGTCGACGAGAATGGACTGTGGGAGGTCAATGTTCACCACAAGGTCTAATTCAACGCGCTGTACGCATCACCAGAAGCACGTTAGATACTAAAACACCACGACATGCGCTGGCATCTCAGACCTTTGCGAACTCCTCGGCCTGAGGGACATTTCGAGGGAACCCGTCGAGGATGAAGCCCGCCTTCGCATCCTCCTCCTGAAGGCGTTTTTCCACCATATCCAGAATGATCGAGTCTGGCACGAGCGCGCCTTGGTCATTATACGCCTGCCATTCGAGGTCTCTCATCAGCACAGTCCTCATTTGCCCATGTGCTGCGTGTCCCTAACGCACTTTGATCTGCTCGCCTAGCGGCGTGTTGTTCTTGATCTCGTGGCGCACGAGATCCCCCGTTGAGATGGTCGGGATCTGCAGTGCCGGCGCGATTCGCGTCGCGAACGTGCCCTTCCCGGCGCCTGGTGCACCAAGGAACATGATCTTGAGCGACGTTTGAGGCGCCGGGACTTCGGCAGCGGCGGCCATGGAGCTCATGCTCACTCGGGAAATGGCACAAGGCGACGCGCGCGCGGTACAGGAGATGGAACGGAGGCAGCGTGGTAGCATAGCGCAGCGCGGGAAACCAGAGACAACGAAGGAAGGCGAGTACGCGGGAGGAAGGCCGAGGCGAAGTGAAGGTCTGATGGGGAGTGCTTCACGCATGGCGTTGGGCGGCCGTCACACGTCACAGATGCTAGAAAACCGCACGAGCTAACAGATGCCGTATCGGTTACGAACTTAGTTCAACCCTACCCGCATGTCGACATGACTCCAAATAGTGGGTGAAATGATGGACATGGCTACAATGGGACTGATGGCACTGATGACGAGAGAGCCGTGGCACATGGACGGAAGGCTTCTGTTCTAGGACGCCTTAGCGACAGGAGGAGGAGGAGGAGGTGGTGGCAGACGATAGAGCACGAGGTTCTTCCCGTCGAAGGGCAGGAAGGCGCGGCGAACGTCACTGCTCTTGGCCGCCAAGTACTCGACGAGGTCTTCGTATGACAACACCTTGCTGACGCCGTCCGGCATCCGTCGGTCAGGGAACGAGTGTCCAAACACACAGCATGGCACGACGGCGAAGGGCTTGTTGCACTTGAGTGCCACGTCGAAGATCGAATCGGTCGCTTCGTCGGGATGCATCCCAATGAGGACGGCCGCATCGCACACGAGAGTTTCGTTGGCTGGTTCTTCGAAGAATGTCGTCGTGTTGAACAAGGCTAGTTTCTGTGGCACGAGAGAGGCTTCGATGGCAGCGTTATCGAGTTTGAGTTTCTTGAAATGCTTGTGTTGCACGCGCGATAGCTTCATTGGTCGCTGTGAGAAGGTAGTGCATAAGACCAGAGTTGGAGTGCGTCATGGGCCCGAAATGACCACGTACCGGGTCAATTAGAGTTGAAGGGATCTGCCGCTTGTTCCAGAGCTCAAAGGACACATTTCCACGCCCTCCGGCGACATCTACGACACCAGAGCCACTTGCAAGGTACTCTGCTCCGAATGTGTCCACCAGCCACTGGACAAAAACACTGGCGCGTTGGTGCTTGCTGATTTTGCCGTGTGCGTCGTGTGGGTCTGCGTCCTGGGACGCGCGCTCCCGTTTGAGACGAAGACGCTCGTCGAGCCACTTAGCTCGAGCTTCCTTCATCTCACTTTTGGGGGCATGGTAGAACTCACACTGATCACCGTGCTGGCAAGCACCAGTATTTATCCAAAACTTGCAATGGAGTTTCTGGTCGTTGTCTGTGGACGGAGTAGTCGATCTATGCGATGCATTTGCCTCTTTTGTCTTGGTGTGAACGGTTGGAGCGGGTACAAACGGAACACCTGGGAGGTCTGTGAGACCTCGCGTGACTTGTACAAGCAGAACTCAGTTTATGACGTACCTGAATGCTTGTCCTTCCACGCAGCCACAGTGACAATGTCTCGCGCATGGAGGAGCATTTCTACATCATCTTTGTTCTCGGTCGCAAGTCGCTCCATGCGGCATCGGACGTGAACGATGTCACCCACGCAGATGCGATGTCTAACGCGTTCGACGTCCTCTGTCGAGATTTCTCCCTCGACGATCTTTAAAATCACTTCGACACGGTCTGAACTGGTAGATTCGCTCTGATCAGCCGATGCCAAGTCAAAGAATGAACAGCGTCGCCTATTCGTTAAACAATAGAGACTAGTCATGACGTTGTATCGTGGTGGAAGAGCCCACGTGACGTACGAGACGCGCCGTTGATGCATTAGCTGGCCTTCGACCACGTATTCAACCTGAAAAGTTTGTTTTTCAGATACAGACAGCGCCGAGTCATAGAGAATACTGCATCACCTACGTTACTGTCGTTCGCAACAGTGCACACATGTTCTCTGAGCGCGCGGAAGCTGCGCCAGACCTGCGCATCCACCATTGCCATTTTGGCCTGTGGGCAGTGCATGTCAACGTTGCTTATGTTGCGCTTCTGTTGCATGTGCCTTGAAAAGACAGCCATCGCAAACTGTTGGTTGTCCAAAGGTTAACTTAACCGAGTCCGTCTACCATCACGACCCACTTGACAGGGCATCGGTGGGACCAGCATCATGGACGGCGGCTTCCAGCTCAACATCGCGGCCTCTGGCGCTGCGCCTGTGCAGAAGAAGAAGAAGTCGACCTTCCGAGCGAAGAAGAACGCCAAGAAGAACAAGGCAAAGGCGCAGAGCAGCGGTGGGGCTGTGCAGATCCGCTCCAAGCCAACACAGCAGCAGCCCAAGAGCAACCACAATGGTGCCAGCACCAGTCGCAATGGTACCCGCCCGCAAACGACGCGACCTCATAGCGAGAAGAAACCTGGAGTCGTGCGCTTTGACAAGGCGCCTGCGAAGGCAGCAGCGCCGGTAAAGATCGAGGAACCAACGCTGGCAGAGGTGAAGGACCAGGAAACGGAGGACGAGGAAGAAGAGGACGATGAGACCGAGGCACTTGTCCCAGAGGCAGGAGATAGCGACGATGATATCGCTGCGGCGATTCAGCAGGCAGTGAAAGCGGCCGCTACGCAGGACAATGAAGATGATGACGGAGAGAAAGAGTCAGACAGTGAAAAACCCACAACGGATGCCGATGCGATTGAGGTAAAGAAGAAGCAATTCGGTACGCGTAAGAACCCAAACAAGGCTGCGTACGAGCCAGAGAAGTTCACACAAGTTCGAGCAACCATTGACAACGTATTGGACAAGCCACTCGAGTCGTCGTCCAGCGAGAAGATCTTCGCTCACGCGACTTTCGAGTCCATGAAACTGCACCCACGTTTGGTGGATATTCTGACGAAAGACAATGAGAATGGTGGCTTCGGCTTTGCTCGTCCCACCACTGTTCAGGTCAAGACAATTCCTCCTGTCCTCGAAGGCAAGGATGTTCTTGTGAAGAGTGAGACAGGCTCGGGTAAGACTCTTTCTTACTTGTTGCCAATCATTCAGAAGCTGCAATCAATCGAACCACGCGTCAGTCGCCATGACGGATGCATGGCTCTAATTCTTGCTCCGACGCGTGAGTTGTGCCAGCAGATCCAGGAAACTGCTGATAAGCTCACCAAGGCGTTTGTTTTCCTTGTCCCTGGTTCGGTCGTCGGTGGTGAGAAGAAGAAAGCTGAGAAGGCGCGACTTCGAAAGGGGATTTGCATACTCATCGCCACTCCGGGCCGTCTTGCCGATCATCTCGTCAACACACAATCATTCAACTACTCTCGCCTGCAGTTCCTCGTGCTTGATGAGGCTGATCGATTGCTCGACATGGGCTTTCAGAAGCAGATTACCCAGATCTTGGAGATCATTGATGCATCAACCAAGAACAACAAGTACACGGGTGGTCGCCGACAGAATTTGCTTGTCTCTGCTACAATCAACAGTGGCGTTCAGGAGCTTGCGAAAATGAGTTTGCAGAATCCGGTGCTTATCGATGCTGACAAGGACGCGGTGAAGAAGAGTAACGTCGACCAGGCTCTACAGCAAGAGAAGTTCTCAACGCCACACCAGCTTATGCAGCATTTCATGATCGTTCCGGCGAAGACTCGTCTCTGTGCATTGACGTGCTTCCTCCGACAAGAATTGAACACGCCGGTTAGTAGCACAAACAATGCCCGCAAGAAGTGTAAGATTGTCGTTTTCATGTCGACATGCGACGCTGTCGACTTCCACTACGCTCTCTTCCAGAAATGCTCGTGGCCGACAGGCCGCGGTGGCAAGAACAATTCTTCGACGTTAGCAGATGATGCGACAAAAGACAAGTCTGGCGTGGTGTCTCCACTCTATGGCTCCCAGGGTTCCCTCTTCCGTCTTCATGGTAATATCCCCCAGAAGGAGCGTATGTCCACTTTCAAGAACTTCTGCTCGGCCACCAGTGGCATTCTCATCTGCACAGATGTCGCTGCGCGTGGTCTGAACTTGCCAACTGTGCAGTGGATTGTGCAGTATGACCCCCCGACTGAGACGCGTGACTATGTGCATCGTGTGGGCCGAACGGCCCGAAGTGGTAATGAGGGCAGCAGTCTTCTGTTCTTGCTTCCATCTGAGTCAGAGTACCTGGACTACTTGAAGAAGCATAACTTGTCTCTGAATGCGTTGAGCCTGGAAAAAACCATTTCACGAGTGGCTTCCGGTGGAGGTTTCGGAGCGTCGCGTAAGAAGCTCGTCCACGAGGTCGTTCAAAGTGATCTGCAGTATCTCTTCGAGCAGACTCTGCTTGGCGACAAGGACCTCTTCGAACTCGCGTGCCAAGGATTCCACTCC
>KE463885.1:82940-98685 GCA_000387445.2 Pythium aphanidermatum DAOM BR444 | reverse complement strand
GAAGATGCCGTGGACGTGGAAGCGATTGTGCAGCGTATGAAGCAGGGTTTACCACCGGCAGATGTGCAGGAGTATCTTTGGCGTGTACGCATCGAAGCGGAAGGCATTCCGGACGTTGTGGTGTCGAATGTCGACCCGAGACAATATGATCCCAAGCAGACCCCCAACATGCCAGCGCTGGACGAGCTGTGCGAAGTATCAGACACTGGCTTGTTGCCAGGCGACGAATGGAAGAGCGAAATTCTCGCTGACTTTGCCGAACTACGCCAGCAGATTACGAGGTGGCAGGAGCTCGGCGCGCCACCGCGAGATCGGGGCAAAGAAGCCAAACCACCATCAGCTATGTTACGGATGCAAGTGCCCCGAATGAATGACGAGGATGCATGGCGTGTGTTTTTCTTTGGCAAGTGCTCGGAACGCAATGCGATCAACGATGATGGGGAATCCATTGATGCATCGACGTTTGATGTTGCTGATGCGGACGTTGGAACGCCACCCCATCTACGCCTTCTTCTACAGTTTGATCAGGTCTTGACCCGCCGACTACTAGTTTATCAAACGGAATGGCTCGAGAACATCGAGTCTGTGTCTCGTGCCCGTGGAGTGTGGATCTACGCATTGCTGGCTCGCCTTGACAAGCCAGTTCACGCCGAAGTCGCGGCGACCATCCGCCAACTGCTTCGTCACTGCTGGCGACTACGCAACAAAGTATCTGTTGAATCTGTTGACAAGCTCAAGACACTCAACATACTCATCTGCATCACTGGAGACTTCTTCGGCCAGCTCGAAGCCTTCCATTCATAACTCTCCAATTATACGGTAATCTATCTCCAATGTACGCTATGCCAGCTCCTCATTCTGCAAAGAAACCGTATTTATTCCGTGGGACATTTTGCCCAATTGCACTGATCTCATCTTCTAATTGGCTGAAAACGACATTATACCTTCTATGGTTGGCTAAAAAGCACCGAGTCTGCTGCGTGTGGTGGGAGGTGGTGAAGATTTCCATAGATTGGTGCGATCATTTGGGGCGAGCGAAGCAACAACGGCGACCAACAAGCAGGAAACATGGCCAAGTCGATGGGACTGAACGTGGCCGGCGGGCTGTCGTCGCTGCTCAAGGACGGCCACAAGCACTTCGAGGGCGTGGACCAGGCGGTGGCCAAGAACATCGACGCTGTCAAGCAGCTCGCGGCCATCACGCGCTCGTCGCTCGGCCCGAACGGCATGAACAAGCTGGTGATCAACCACCTTGAGAAGATCTTCGTCACGAGCGACACCGCGACGATCGTGAACGAGCTTGAGGTCGTGCACCCGGCTGCCAAGATGGTGGCCATGGCCGCCAAGATGCAGGAAAACGACTTTGGTGACGGTACATGTCTTGTCGTGTCGCTCGCCGGTGAGCTGCTGATGGAGGCCGCGAGTCTGCTGCGCATGGGGCTGCACGCCAGTGAGATCGTGACGGGCTACCAGAAGGCGTACGACAAGTGTATCGAGATCCTCGAGGGCCTCGAGTCCAAGTCGATCACGGATCTGCGTGACCAGAGCCAGCTCGAGAGTGCCATTAAGACCTCGCTTGCGTCCAAGCAGTTCGGATACGAGGACATGCTTGCGAAGCTTGTGGCCGAGGCGTGCTTGACCGTCATGCCGTCGGCGCCACGCAAGCCGAGCATCAACGTGGACAACATCCGTGTGTGCAAAATCCGCGGTGGAAACCTGCACGACTCGACCGTGATCAAGGGTATGGTGGTCCAGCGCGACGCTGAGGGTGGCGTGAAGAAGGCGCAGAGCGCGAAGATCGCTGTCTTTGGCTGCGGCATCGAGATCTCGTCGACGGAGGCAAAGAGCACTGTGCTGATCAAGGACGCCGACGAGCTCATGAACTACAACAAGAGCGAGGAGAAGCACCTTGAGGAGGCCATCCGTGGTATCGCCGAGAGCGGTGCCAAGGTGGTTGTCTCGGGTGGCTCGATCAGTGAGATGGCGCTGCACTTCCTTGAGAAGTACCAGCTGATGGCGATCAAGATTACGTCCAAGTGGGAGCTGCGCCGCCTGTGCCGTGCTGTCAACGCGAACGCCCTCGTGCGTCTTGGCGCCCCAACGCCAGATGAGATGGGTTTCTGTGACAGTGTTATGGTCAAGGAGATTGGCGGTCGCAAGGTCACCATTTTCCGTCAAGACGAGGAGGATGCCAAGATGTCGACTATTGTCCTTCGTGCGAGCACGGAGAACGTGCTGAACGACATTGAGCGTGCTATTGGTGAGTAACTCTGTGAGCTCTGCCTGTCATACGAATAGTCGAATAACTGATCGTGTTTGTGTCTACAGACGACGGTGTCAACTGTGTGAAGGCTGCTTGCAAGGATGCGCGTTTCGTTGCTGGCGCTGGTGCCACTGAGCTCGAACTCTCGCGACAGATCAAGAACTTCGGTGATGCCACGCCTGGCCTTGACCAGTATGCCATCAAGAAGTTCGCTGATGCTCTTGAGATTGTGCCTCGTATTCTTGCTGAGAATGCCGGCAAGATGGCTACTGAGGTGATCTCGAGCCTGTACGCCGCTCACGCCGCCGGTAGCCTGAATGCTGGTGTCAGCGTTGAGGTATGTCTTCCGCATTTTCCTAGTTGCGTTGATATTGGCATTGACACTGATTATCCTTTTCCAGGGTGAATCGTCGAACCACGTCATCACTGACGCCCTGAGCGATGGCGTGTGGGACCACTTAGCGACGAAGCGCTCGGCACTGCGACTGGGTGCGGATGCGGCTATCACAGTGCTGCGTGTTGATCAGATCATTATGTCCAAGCCTGCTGGTGGCCCGAAGCCACGAGGCATGTAAGCGACCAGCCAAAATACAGTTACAAGGACCTCTCTCGCATGTGCGTTCGTAGTGACTGGCGATAGGGTATCATGATAGCGCAGAACAAGACACAAAAGCGCAGGGTATTCCTGCCCGGATCCGAGGGGATCGCGATTACTATATTTGATTAATCAGCAGTTGGCTCCAAACACATTCCGCGATCCTGTTGACGTCCGTCTTGTCTCCCTCCTGCAGGAGTTGTCGTCCACAACTCAGTCTCACGTGGGAATGGCTATTCAAACAGGATGACAGAACGAAGATTCCAACCGGAACAATGCTGGGTTACAGCTGCATGCCAACTATAAGTACGATATGAAGCAGTGAGAGCCAACAACGACGGATGCGCGTATAGTGGTCCTTCCAGTAGACAAGGTCGGACAATATGAGCCGTTTGACGTCACCAGAGACGGCAAACTGATAGATATAAGGAGACAGATGCGGATCTGAGGCGGCTCATCACTGTCGACGTGTTTGAGCTTCCAACTCGGCTATTCTCCGCTTCAGCGCTTCATTTTCGTCCATCAAGTTCCGAATAGTCGACTCAAACTTTCGAGTTTTCTCCTTGTTCCGAGTCGCCATTTTGATGATTCGTTCACGAAGCTGCTGCTCCATCGAAGTACTTTTACCTCCTGGGTTGTGCCACAGACGAATGTGCTTCTTCAGGCTCTTTGGACTGCAGAACGTCTTGGAGCATGAGGGGTGCTCACACGCGTATGGATTTCCTTCGGCATGGATCTTCAAGTGAAACTCGAGGTAGTCTTTGCCCTTGAAACTTTTTGTGCAACCTGGGTACGTGCACTTGTACGGCTTATCGCGTGAGTGGGTCTGGAGGTGGCGTGTCATAGCCGATTTCTCCGCGAATGACTTGTCACAGTCCGGAAACGTGCATGGGAACGGCTTCTCGCCCGTGTGTACTCGGATGTGCCTGATGAGACCCACGTGGCTTCATCAGCCCACTACCCATATATCGCCTCTCCATTGATCTATGTGCGTGTGCACGTACCGAATCAGCGCCCACTTGGAGTCAAAGCTCTTGCCACAGTCAGGTACATCGCACACGTGGCGCTTCGACCAGCCTTTCTCCTTGCTGTTGCCGTCCATGGTGTCGTCTCCATCCATCGCGCCGTTTCCATCATCCACATCCATGCCACTACGTCCAGGCGACGCCGCCGAGGACGCGGACGATGATGTGCTTTCGTCCTGCATGAGATGATCTGTCGACACAGATACGAGCCCAACGCGTGTGGGTGCGTGTGGCTGCACGTTGGCCATCACGGCGTGGTGGTGCGCATTCTGATGAGCCAACGCGGCAGCGCTGGCCAGCTGCGCGTCCAGGAAGTGCAGATACTCGGCGGGCGCGACGGCGTCCTTGTTCATGACTCGCTCTCCGGTGCTTTAGGGCCGTTGGCGTCTGATGGAGAACCGCCCTCAGATGGAGAGGCCCGACTTATGTCCACTACACCATTTGATGAGACGCCGGTATCACCATCGCAACTTGAATGGGAGAGGCGCAGAATGATGGTCTGTGGCGCTGTCCAGCTTCAATTAGAAGCCTCTTCCAAAAGATCTGTTCCCCCTTTCGCTCTTGCCGTTTTGTTTGACGCAGACAAAACCAGCCAGCAACTGGCCTCATTCTGGAGCGTGGCAAGTCGTGCGTGACAGGTTTTTCAATTTGGGACGACTGGTAGAGCGCTCCACCCCAGACGACAATGTGGGACCAGTGAGTGGCACCCAGTCGCGTAAGTGGAAGGAGGAAGGAGCGAAGGCGACACCAAGGGGCAAACGATCGAGGCACCATGGAGAAGCTGCAGGAGCTGAGCCTGGTCTCCAAGGTCTGCACGGAGCTGGAGAACCATCTCGGCATGAGCGACAAGACGCTCGCAGAGTTTATCATCGAGATGGTGCGCGAGAGCACGTCGAGCTCCAAGTTCCTGCAGGCCATCAAGGACCAGGAGCTGCCGCTGCCTCAGGCGCTCGCCGAGAACCTCTTCCGCATCGTCAACACTATGGCGCCGCGTAAGCCAGGGCAGGCACTGCGTGGCGCTGCGAAGAGCAGCGAGCAGAGGATACAAGAGAAGATGAAGAAATACGAGATCCGCGAAGACGAGCAGCTCACGGCCTCGGACATCGCCGGTGTGGCCGTAGCTGATGATATCGACGAGCTTGACGCGAAGGGGGCAAAGCGCCGACGCGCAGATGGGAGGAACCATGAGAACGTGCGCTCGAAACACGATGATAGGCGTGAGCGAGACGACCGACGCAGTCGTCGCAGCTCACGTAGTCGCAGTCGTGATAGGTCGAGAGAGAGAGGCCGAGATCGCGACCGAACACGAGACAGAGACCGTGATCACGATAGAGACAGAGATCGTCGTGGCAGCCACCGTGACGAGCGCGATGATCGATATGGCCGGAGTGGTAGCTCTCGATCGAGGCGCCTCGAACTGTATGGGATCTACAGCGGCCGTGTTACGAAAGTCATGGATTTCGGTGTGTTCGTGGAGCTGGAGGACGCGGTCGAAGGTGACCGCAAGGAAGGCCTTGTGCACGTGTCAAACCTGTCAGCACAACGTGTAGCGAACGTCAAGGACTTCTTGCGTCGTGGAGAGCGTGTCAAGGTCAAAGTCATATCGATCTCGGGTGGAAAAATCTCTATGTCAATGCGTGACGTGGACCAACGCACAGGCGAAGATTTGATGCCTTCACGATCAGCCGATGGAGCACAGCGTGCCCGTGAGGATGCTGGTGCCAGTGCCGATCACCGCTCCTGGATCAACCCGTCTGCGCCAGGGATGGCCCGACTGGATGACGATGAAGACGACTCGAAGCCGCAGCGGGCTGCCAAGCGTATGTCATCACCTGAACGATGGGAAGCGCGACAGCTTATCAACTCGGGCGTACTATCCGTCGAAGACTACCCGACGTTTGACGAAGATCACGGCATCTTGGACACTGAGGGGACCGAAGAGAATTTCGAAGTCGAGCTGAATGACGAGGAGCCCATTTTCTTGCGTGGACAGACACACCTTAGTCGAGAGCTCTCACCAGTCAAGATCATGAAGAATCCTGACGGCTCTTTGCAGCGCGCAGCAATGACTCAATCGAATTTGGCGAAGGAGCGACGTGAGCTTCGTCAGACTCAAGCCAACCAGCTGATTGACTCTATCCCGAAAGACCTCAATCGACCGTGGGAAGATCCTATGCCTGAGGCCGGTGAGAGACACTTTGCACAAGAGCTTCGCGGTATCAACATGGGATCCTCGTTCGAGATGCCCGAGTGGAAGCAGAAGTCTGTGGGCAAGAACCTCTCATACGGTATCGTTTCAAACAAGTCAATTTTGGAGCAGCGTGAGAGCCTTCCAGTGTTCAAGTTGAAGCGTCAACTGATGAAGGCAATTGCCGATAACCAGGTTCTAGTTGTAATTGGTGAGACTGGCTCCGGCAAAACAACTCAGATGACCCAGTACATGGCTGAAATGGGTCTTACTTCCAAAGGCATCATTGGATGCACTCAGCCACGTCGTGTTGCTGCATCGTCGGTGGCTAAGCGTGTGGCGGAAGAGTTTGGTTGTGAACTCGGTCAAGAAGTTGGTTACTCGATGCGTTTTGAGGATTGTACATCCCCTGAGACTGTGATCAAGTATATGACAGAAGGTATGTTGCTTCGTGAGTATCTCGCAGACAACAGACTTTCCAAATACTCGGCATTAATGCTTGACGAAGCCCACGAGCGAACGATTAACACAGACGTTCTCTTCGGTCTGCTGAAGGAGTTGTTAAAGAAGCGGTCTGACCTGAAGCTGATCGTGACATCTGCGACTCTTGACGCTGAGAAGTTCAGCAGCTACTTTTTTGACTGCCCAATTTTCACTATTCCCGGTCGTACATTCCCAGTCGAGATCTTGTACACCAAGGAGCCAGAGCTCGACTATCTTGACGCAGCATTGCTGTGTGTCATGCAAATCCACTTGTCGGAGCCTGAGGGTGACATCCTATTATTTCTCACAGGCCAAGAAGAAATTGACACAGCATGTGAAGTACTATATCAGCGTATCAAACAATTACAAGAACGAGCACTCGCGCCTGAGTTAATTATTCTGCCTGTGTACGGTGCTCTACCGTCAGAAATGCAATCGCGAATCTTTGAGCCTGCTCCAAAGGGATCGCGCAAGTGTGTCGTTGCAACCAACATTGCCGAGGCGTCGCTGACTATTGACGGCATTTATTACGTCGTCGACCCCGGTTTTTGCAAACAAAAAGCTTTCAATCCCAAAGTCGGAATGGACTCTCTCGTGGTTGTTCCGTGCTCCCAGGCATCAGCTCGCCAGCGTGCTGGTCGTGCTGGTCGCACAGGTCCGGGGAAATGCTATCGTTTATACACAGAAAACGCATACAAGAACGAGATGCTTTCGACTACGGTCCCGGAGATCCAGCGAGCAAATCTCAGTTCGGTCGTACTGCAGCTTAAGGCAATGGGCATCAACGACCTTCTGCACTTCGACTTTATGGATCCACCGCCCCAGCAATCCTTAATCTTGGCTCTGGAGAGTTTGTACGGTCTTGGCGCACTCGATGATGAAGGTCTACTGACACGTCTCGGCAAGAAAATGGCCGAGTTTCCAGTCGAACCCAAGAACGCCAAAGTGCTTCTCACATCAGTTGTGCTGGGGTGTGCGGAAGAAGTCCTCACTATCGTCGCGATGCTCTCTGTCGAGACTGTTTTCTTCCGACCCAAAGAGAAGCAGGCGCAGGCTGATCAAAAGAAAGCGAAGTTTCATCAGCCTGAGGGCGATCACCTCACCCTCTTGGCTGTGTATGAGGCCTGGAAGAACTCGAAGTTCTCAAACCCATGGTGCTATGAAAACTTTATCCAAGCGCGTGCAATCCGCCGAGCGCAAGACGTGCGCAAGCAGCTCTTGTCGATCCTGGATCGATACAAAATGGATGTGACTTCGTGTGGACGAAACCTCAACAAGGTTCGACGCGCTATCGTCGCTGGCTACTTTGCTAACACAGCAAAGAAAGATCCGCAGGAAGGCTATCGGACTATGGTTGAGGGCCAACCAGTGTACATCCACCCATCAAGTGCGCTGTACAACAAGAACCCAGAGTGGGTCCTCTACCATGAGCTTGTGCTCACAACGAAAGAGTACATGCGCAGCATCATGACGATTGAACCCAAGTGGCTGGTGGAACTCGCGCCTGCTTTCTTCAAGAAGGGCGACCCAACGAAGTTGTCCAAGCGCAAGCGAAGCGAGAAGATTGAGCCGCTGTACGATCGCCACAACCCCCCGGATGCCTGGCGACTGAGCAAGCGCCGTGGTTAATCTCATGGTATCTTCCGAGAAGACAAAGGAAGCAATAATCAATACGGGTCACTACCATAGACATACATTTCATGTTGGCATATTGCAGTTCATTTACTCCTGATCCTTCTCGGCCTCATCCTTCAACAGGTACTCGTACGAGAGATCCCATCGTGATCCAGCTGCCAGAGCCGACACGTACTTCACGAAGCGCATCACACCGCGATCACGCATAACGATAGTGAGGACGTTCCAGCCGGCCTGGGTAGCCAACAGCGTATCAGCATCGTCAGCCGACTGACGGTAGATCGCAGGATCGTCGTTCTCTTCGTCGCCCGCGATGTAGCATTCGTAACCTCCGACTTCGCCCTCTTCCCAGCATTCACTCTCAGGTGTCAGCGACAGCGTCAAGTCAAGGATGCTCGTGACGTTGGACGACGTGCCAAGCGTGTAGTCAAGACCTGGACGGAAGCGACGCACGCGGCCACGCACGTGCGAAACGATAAGACCAGCGACTTCAGCCGTCCAGCGGCGGAATGCATCCGACTTGAACAGCGTCTGTAGCTCACGCAACTTGATTGTCTCTTCCGGCTCACCGTCCTGGACCTCGGCGGTCAGTACCATGAAGCGCTGCTTCACAGGCGAGCCCTGCACGAGCCAGCCTGGATGCACACCCGTACCGTGGATCATCTTGGACTCGCCATTCGCGAGACCGTCGCGCTCATCCGCCTTGGTGAGCACTGGCTGCAGCGCTCTCGCGTATTCCTTGTTGAGGAAATCGTTGAGTTGGATGGACGAGTCGGCACCGAAGCGCTCGTTGATCTGCGAGAGACTGTCGCTCTTGACGTAGTCTGCGTTGAGATACTTGGCCAGATACTCGCGGTCGGTGTCCGTGAGCTCGCCCTCCGCAGCGTTTACTTCGGCAAATGGGAACTCGGCATCCCGCGAGTCATCTTCGAGCTGGGCCAGCGACGCTGGGGCCGCGTCCTTGTCAGCCGCGTCTTCCAGGTATCCAGGCTCACCTTCCTGAGGAAGGTGAAACCAACCTGAGATGGAGAGACGATCGTGCGGAGCGACGACCTCCTGGACGCTGTGAAACGAGTAGCCAGGTTGCACGGTGAACATGACAAACTGGTTCCACTTGGGTGGGAGCGTGAGCGTCGGCGCAACGTTTGGTGTACCCTTCGACACACACGGGTAGAGCTCAAGGGCACCACCATACGCAGGATCCCATTCCTGTGGGTCGGGCAGGTACAAGATGTACGACACGCGGCGCGTACCGATGACATCGTCGTGGTTGAGCAGGTGCGAGCCCTGGCAGTAGCTGTTGATGCTTAAGTCTTGCTTCGACGCCGACAGCGCACCGCAGCCCGTGACCTTGGACACAAAGTCGCGGAAGGTCTGCGAGTACATGGCATTGCGCAGGCGGTGCAAGTTGGCGAGCTGCTTGCGTTCTTCCTCGGGCAAACCGTCGATGTTGGCCAGGTCGCCGGTCTGCAGCACCTTGTAGATGTCGGTCTCCTTCTCCGTGAACACCAAGTGTTGTTCGATCTCCTTGCGCACGTCACGCAGGAGCTCTGGGGCGATCAGCGCAGGGATGCACGTGTGCAGGTACGGCGCCGAGGTCTTGTAGGCAGCCGCGAGGTTGTCGACATTGGCGGTGTCGAGCAGACCCGGCGCAAAGCACTCGCGCACCGACTCTTCCGTGTATTCGACGCGCGCCTTCTTGAGCGGCTGCTGCGCGTCCGTGGAGGCAGGCGGCGTGGCGTTCTTCGTCGGAACCGTCATGGCGTCAATAGCGGAATGGACTCTGTGGCTCTTGGCCATTCACAGTGAGCGCGTGCTTGTCACGCGACAAGAAACGGGGGATTGGCTGGGGAAACCGCGCTCTATTAAGGAAACGGAAGGTACGATGGGTTCGAAAAAGTTAAGTGTATAGCTGGACTGTGTAGTATACAACTGGGTTACAGTGTGGGTTACATACACGTCAACTGCCCATGATTGTCTAGTTAATTGGCCTTCTCCTTCTTGGCCTTCTTCTTGGCCGACTGCGTCACGACAAAGTCCATGTAGATGCCAAAGCCCATCTGGATGAGCACGGCGATAGGGAAAAGCAGCACTTCCAATGGCGAGTTCATGCGTGGTGACACGCCGTTCGAGATGAGACGCAGCACGAAAAGCAGGGGATCGTTCGTGATGGCGAATTGACCGTCGCGCAGTCCGCTCAGAAGACTGTCAGCCACCGAGTCGGGATGCACAGGGGTGCTAGCACCTTCGATCTCGCGGGTCTCTTCTGGCTTGATTTTGTTCTCCTCGACGAAACCCGGAGAGTCGATGTTGCCCGGGTAGTAAATTGAGGTCTGCATGCCGTAAAGCTTCAGCTCGTTGCGCAACGCTTCAGCCAGACCGCGGAGTGCATACTTCGAGCTCGAGTACTGAGTGTAGCCGATAAACGCCAGCATCGAGCAGCCAGAGGCCACAATGATCACGTGTCCCTTGTTGTTCGCCTCGATCATCGCAGGAAGCGCCGCCTTCACCGTGTGCACAACCCCGAAGTAGTTGAGGTCCATCATCTTGCGGAACACAGAGACGTCCTGCTCCACCATGATACCAGGGGATGCGAGACCAGCGCAGCACACGACCTTGTCAGTGGGCTGCTTGTGGAACGCATTCGCCGCAGCGATCGCAGCCTTGACCGACTCGAAGTCAGTGACATCAGTCGATTGAATGAACACCTTGACACTCGGTGCCGTAGTTTCGATCTCCTTCTTAGCAGCTTCAAGTTTCTCCTGCGAGCGCGCGACGATCGAGATCTGAATAGACACGAGACACAGAGGTTGAGATCTCAGTTCGCACACTTCTTACCTGAGTATCGGTGGGGAACCACACGTGGGAACTCACCTTGGCGCCTTGCTTAGCGCATTTGGTCGCGAACGACAGGCCGAGACCTGATGAACCGCCTGTGATGAACACGTGCTTGTCCTTGACATCGAAACCAGGGGCGCGGATCTTCGTCCACACGAAGGACTACAGAAACAAGCACGGCAAGTCAGCACCGGCGTCCCGTGACCAGCCATCAACCTGCGTCAGCGCTCGTACCAGAGCAATGAGGGCCGCGTATCCGGCAGGCCACACCCACCACTCGCTCGCCATGTTGGAAGTACTGGGCGCTTGGGCTTCGTCAGCGAACTGCAGGAATGGACGTCTCCCCTTCGTGGCTGAGTGTCCCTGCAGTTGCGAGCACGGTTCATTTTGTTAGAGTTCTTGAAACGAGGTAGTTTTACACGAACATACCTCCGAATCATCACGTGGTTAGCACTAAAGTCAGGATTTGGGTTCCGTGAGATGAGTCCAGCAGATTTGCTGCTGCCACCGACAATCTGAGTCGGGGCTTGGAAGCCACCATGCAAACCGCGGATTCGCGGATACTCTCCACTTGTCAAGTATTACTCCAATACGATTCGATTCCGTCTCCTCTGCTCAAGCAGATCACTCGTGAAGGCTCTCTCACTGCGAATGCCGTTCACGATATCCACACCACCACCGCCTTGGGACTCTGAAGGTCTCCATTAAAGTTGAGTCCAGTTGCTGCCAAACAGTATATCCTCAGACTTGGTCTCTCGTTATTTCCTTTTGATTGGTTGAAAACACGTTTGTCGAGCCTCATAGACAGTGCACATACTGAATGTACCCTTACCTCTCAGCAGTTCATGAGCCCATCCGCGGAAGCTCCTCCCGTGACGCTCGCCACACGACAACAGAGGCGCCAGCAGCATGACCGACCACGCGTGGATCGCGCCTGTGGTGCTCGTCGGTCTGTGGGTGCTCTCAGGGCTCTGGACCTTGGTTACAGCGCCCGGATTCCGCGTGAAGGATCAGCACGTGCTCATCACGGGCGCCACTAAGGGACTGGGACTAGCGCTCGCCAAGCGCTACGCCAAGGCTGGTGCGAGACTGACGCTTGTCGGTCGCTCCAAGGAACGCCTGGAGACGGCGCGGCGCGAGATCGAAGAGGCGGTTGGCGCCAACACGGAGATCTTCTTGGCAGAAGCCGACATCACTGACTATGAGCAAGCCGCACGCATGATTGCTCAGGCGAACGAGTTTCACAGCCGTCCAACAGACCACATTGTGTGTGCTGCTCGCGTCGCGGTGCGCAGCCGTCTCATGGACACGGAGCTGAGTGTGCTGCGTGCAGCCATGGATCTCAACTACATGGCTGTGATCAACGTTGTCA
The DNA here is from genome assembly GCA_000387445.2 of Pythium aphanidermatum DAOM BR444. Lineage (NCBI taxonomy): Eukaryota > Oomycota > Peronosporomycetes > Pythiales > Pythiaceae > Pythium > Pythium aphanidermatum. The sequence continues at coordinate 86,286 of KE463885.1, read as the reverse complement.
AGAACGCGCTGCCGCCCATGATCGAAGCCGGCGTACGCGGCCGCGTCGTGCTCGTAAGCTCCACGGACGCCTTCCATGCAACGTCCGACTCGCTGCTTGCGACTTCCACGGACCAGGCTATCAAGGGTCTGGCTGAGACGCTACGGTACGTGTTACTTCAGAACTCCGTCGCTCTTCGTATCCTCACGTTCTTCTCCCACTCAGCAATGAGCTGCTACTCTACGGCATGAGTACGCATATCTTCTACCCTGGCTCCATCCGTTCTAACGCCTCCGAGCCTGCCGTTCCGTCGAAGGGCGACGCACCATCGACGCCTGTGCCAGACAACAGCGTGGCAGACTACGCAACGTTCCACGACTGCAACAGCTCGGCTTCTGGCGCCCACTTCGACAAGCTCGCGAGAACTCTCACTGGCGGAGTGTCCATGGGCTACGTGACGATCACGAACGGTGTCATGGGTTTCGTGCTGCGTGGGCTCAGCAATGGTGTTGTGCCCCGCAAGAACTCACCTTTCGAGCTCATGATCATGCCGCTGTGCATGATCGTCGGGTGCTTCGCATCAGCCTTTGCTAAGGAACCATCACAGAGCCAGAAGGAATCGGCCGTGGCACGAGCTCTAGCATCAAGCGCTTAGAGAAACAATCTAAAGGCGTGGGTGATCAATACTAGCTATATGTATATAAGGGTTTCCGACTTATCAAAAAGGAGCACAGACGCGCTGCTTGGCCGCCGCCTCTACTTGACGAAGGCTTTGCGACGCGCCTGGCGACCCTCTCGCCGAACGCGTTATCTTACACTCGACTAAAGAGCGCGGCGGTGCAGGGAGCATATTACGACTTCGTTGACGCATGACTTACAGATCCACAGACGTCACCTTTGGCTTGAGGGCGTTGTCCGATGGGGCACGGGCCACTGGGGCCGCCGGTGGCGCAGGCGCTGGGGCGGTAGGCTTCGCTGGAGCAGGCGAGGCTGGCTTCGCTGGAGCAGGCGAGGCTGGCTTCGCTGGAGCAGGAGCAGCCGGCTTCGCGGGAGCCGCGGCCGCAGGGGCAGGAGCTGGAGCTGGCGAAGCAGGAGCAGCAGGCTTTTGTGATGGCACCTTCTGGGCTGAAGGCGTGCGCACCGATGGCTGCTTGTTCGTAGGAGTTGGCACTGGTGGGCGCACAGCACGTGGCGTCGTGCTTGGCACAGGAGTGGCTGATGGGCTGCCCTCATCGCTCGAGCGAGCGAAGCTGCCGTTCTCCGAGTCCGAGCGACGAGTGGAGTCCGAACGGCGAGTAGAGCCCTTGCCCGTGGCACGGACAGCCTTAGCCTCCTCATCGTCGATGAAGCGGATCGAGTTGAGAACGTACTCCTTGTCCGAGGTCATCTTCTGCAGGGCAGCAATCACCTTCTTCTCCTCCTCGGTGGCCACCTCCGTCATGAGCGCCACGTTCTTAAGCACGGTCGTGTCGATGTCGTAGATGTTCTTCTTGAGGGTGATAAGGTCGGCGATCCACTGCTCCGATGGGTGCAGAGCGTTTGACTCGCCCTTGTTGTCGCTGTTGCTGCGGTTGGATGCCGACGACGACTGCGAACGGGCAAGCTTCCTCTGAACCTCCTTGAGGGCTGGAATGCGGGACAGCGTGTCCTTGTCCCAGTCCACCTCGTTACCCTTGACCTTAACAGCCTCGATCTGCTTGCGGTCCTTACGGCTGGCCTCAAGCCACTTCTCCATCTTCTTGATGTCCTTGTCGAGGTTGACACGGAGCCATTCGAACACTTCACGAACCTCCTTGAGCTCAGTGTCGATCTTGAACTTCTTCATGAACTCGGCACAGGCGCGACGGTCATAGTAGTTGCGAGACTTAATCAGCTTCTTGGCAGCCTCGATCTCAGCGTCACGTGGGGCCACAGGACGTTCACGCTCGTTGCGGCGGCTCTTGATCTTGTCAAGTTCCACTGGGTACTTCGAGTGTTCAGCCTGCATCTGCTTGTAGCTGTCGATGAGAGCACGGGCACGCTGCTCGATGAGATCGCTCTCTGAGCGACGGACCTGGCTCTCCTTGGCAAGCGAGGCCTTCTCGGTGTTGCACAGAGCGTTCTCCTCGCTCTCCATACGCTGCATGAAGGCGTTGATCGACTCAACCTCTCCCTCAAGCTGGGTCGAGGCGTGCTGCAGGCTCTCCTCCTCCTCGAGAAGACGGTTGGCGAGCATCTCGAAGGCCTCACCGAGCTGCTGGAGCAAGCTGCGGATCTGCGAGGTCATCATCATGTCCTCATCCTTCTCCTGAGGCTTCTGGAGGCTGTACACGTCCTCAATCTGGGCCCAGATCGAGCGCTTCTCCTCCTTCTCCTTGGAGAAGCGACGGCTGGACGTCAGCTCGTTGAGGACACCCTTCATGTCGACTTCGTCATCCTTCTGGAGACGAGAGGCCTCCTTCAGGTCCTCAACACGCTCGTTCTTGCACGCCTCGAGGATCTTCATGTCCTTCTTGACCAGGTCCTGGGAGTGGCCAGTGACGTACTGGAACCAGTTCTCCGACGACTTGAGCATTTCAACCTTGTGCTCACCGTTGAGGATACGCTGCTTCTGGCGCATGATACGTTCCTCCTGTTCGATGACACGGTGCGTGAAGTGCTGGACAAGCTTCTGCAGGTCGGCGGCACGCACAGCCTGGCTGACAAGACGGTCAGCCTCCTTCTTCTTGCGCTTCGAGTGCTCGTGAAGCGCATCGAGGACCCAGTTGCCGGCCTGGTTCATGAGGTCGGTGATCATGGCCTTCTTCTCTTCACGCTTGGCCTCCTCTTCAGCAAGGAGCTTAAGTTCTGCTTCTACCATTGCAGTGAACTCCGAGATGAGCTGCTCCTCCTTGGCGGCGTTGGCAATCTCCTCGTCTAGCTTGACGATGTGCTCCTCCATGCGCTTGAGAAGCGACGTGCACAGCTCGTTCTCAGTCTCGAGCTGGGCCTTCTGGTCATCGAGCTGGCGCTGGAACTCCTCACGGCGGCGACGCACTTCGTTCATGAACTCATCACGCTCGTCGATCTCAGCATCACCGCCCTCGAATGGAGTGCGCTGGTTGCTCTCGATCACCGCCTGGAACTCAGCGGCACGGATCTTCATGTCCGCCTGGAGACGAGCGATGTATTCGGGCGTAAGCATGCGCGAGTTGCGCGACGCCTCGAGGGTGTTCTTGCAGTCCTCCTTGTGCTCATCGAAGAGGGTGCAGTCCGCTCTACGCTCGTCCGTGAGCGCGGCACGCTTGAAAAGAAGCATACGCTGCGACTTAGTTTGGCGAGCGAGCTGGTCCGAGAAGATCTCGTTACGCTTCTTGCCACGGGCAATACGGGCGTCGTGCTCCTGGAG
>KE463885.1:65351-82659 GCA_000387445.2 Pythium aphanidermatum DAOM BR444 | reverse complement strand
CTCAGTCTTGACTGCGAGAAGGTCGGCTTCGATCGCCTTCACCTTCTTGGCTCGCGCCTCAGCAGCAAGACGCACGTATTCGTGCTCTTGTTCATATCTCTTGTCCTCATCCGCACACATCTCGTCCTCGCGCTTCATGTTAGCACGGTCATTCGTCCAGTGCTCACGCTCCTTGGCCAACTTCATCCACTCGTCGTCGACCTGGTTACCTTCCTCTTCGAGGAGACCTGGCTCCTTCTCTTGGAGCTTGAGGAACTGCGCGTGCAGCTCCGTGAGCTCACGTGGCACCTCGGCCGCAGCCTGCGTGTGGTAAATACCGTACGACTTGACGATCCACTCGTTGGCAATATCCTTCGAGATTGGAGGGTTGTGCGCCTCCGACCAGTTGGCACGGTGGCGACTCCACTCAGCCATGTCACGGTTCCACTGCGTCGTGTCAGCCTGGAACGAGTCCTTAGACTTGGTGAACTCGACCTTCTCCTTCATACGGGTCTCCTCCTCGGTCTTGCGGACCGACTCATCGCGGAGAGTGTCGAAAAAGAGAATGTGGGTGGTGCCCGCCTGCTTCTCGAAGCGCTCCTTCTCACGCGCGCTTCGCTCCGTCTGGCTTTCCCTTCGAGCCTCGAGTGCCTTGAATCGCGTGACCGCCTGTTCACGGCGGACGTTCTGAGCAGCTTCACGCTTCTGCTGGTTGGCGGCACGAGTCTTCTGCTCGCTCATACGCTGAGCATGGGCCTTCTGACGGGCCGCAAGCTCCTCAACCTTGCCGCGCATCTGTGCCTTCTCGAGCTCAAGACGCAGGGCAACGACAAGACCACTGTACTTGTCTGTGTCGTACATGTTCTTCTTTGGACCACCGCGCTTAAACTTGCCGAACTCATCACCAGGCAGAGCGAGGAAGGCCTTAATGCAGTCCGCGTCACGCAGCAATGGGTGGATCATACAACCGTACACGAATGTCTGCAGTTCCGACGCACGCTTCTGGCGAGGGCCACGCTTGTCTGGGAAGTGCGGAAGTGCCTTTGGGTTGGTGTACTCACCAAGCGCCGTGAACAGCCATTCGAAGTCGGCGAACGTGCGCTTGAGGGTGATGGCGTACTCATTCGCGATCTGCTTGTCCAGCTCAGTGAGAGTGACATTGGCAGCGCGGACAGCGGCGGCATTAGGCTCACAGTAGGTCTTAACCTCAAAGAGCTCATCATCACTCGACGCTGAAGCGACGGCGAGGTGGATATCGAGCTTCGACAGGTATTCAAATCCAGCAGGGGGCTTGGCAAGCGGCTCCATCACTGGGTAGATGAAGCGCGGCGGGTTGTCCATACACGCGGTACAGTGACGCACTGGCATCATACATCCAAGCTCCTCAATTGGCTTCTGACCTTCAGAACACGTGTTACACACACTGCGCGTGCAGCGGCGGCAGTGGTGCTGACGACGGCCGAGCTTGAACGGACGGAAGCACACCTGACACTCAGTTTGATCACTGCGAGCGGTCTCCACAACGAACGAGTCGTTGCGGTCGCTAGCGTTCGAAGTGCGAACCTCCGAGTCGTGGCGAAGGCGCGACGCAGGGTCCTGCAGTGTGCGGTACGCATCGTTGATCTTGTCAAGCTGCTCGAGGTCCTCCTTCGACGATGGGTCCATGGTGCGCTTCATGGCGTTGTAGTTGCGCGTGATTTCTTCCGGCGAGGCATCCTTGCTCACCCCGAGAAGCTCGTAGTGGCTGTCCTTGTTGGCGGATGACTTTTTGTGGCCGCCACGACGCTGGGCAAACACATCAGCAGGGGATGTGATGGCCTTGAGCTGGAGCGCAGTCACACAACTACGACAGCAGCGCTGCGGAGCCGTGTAGCCGAACGATGGCGGGATGGTCATCTTGTTGCGGACACAGTCGCGACAGAAGAGGAGACCACAGACACGGCAGTGGTGACGACGCTTGCCGAAACCGAACGTTGCCTTACAGTCCATACAGTCACTGGAGAAGTTGTCGGGAACCCACAGCTTCTCAAGGCCAGCGACCTCAGCTGGCATGGCATCGAGCGAGCCACGACCACCGTCGTCCTGCATGCTACCACGGTGCTGCGAGCGTGACGCAGGGCGAGGAGCAGGGGACGGGACTGGTGGAGGCACCTGCGAACGCGAGCTCGAGCTGCTTGGCGTCGAACGTGGAGGCGCTGGAGCCGCAGCAGCGCTGCTGCTAGGCGTCGAGCGGGCTGCAGGAGCCGAGGCAGGGGCTGGAGGCACCGAGCGCGAGCTTGAAGAGCTTGGTGGACGCGAGCGAGGGGCCTGCTCGGTTGGTGCTGCCGCCTTAGGGGGCGACGCTGGCTTGGCAGCAGGTGCAGGAGCCGCAGCAGCGGCAGGTGGGGCCTGACGTGCTACGGTCTCCTCCTTCTTAGGCGAAGGAGCCTTTGGCTTGGCCTGGGCCTCACCAGCAGCAGCAGCGTCTGGGGCAGGCGACTTGTCCTTGGGCTTTTGCTGGGCAAGCGAAACGCTGACCTTGGTACCACAGTAGATGCAGAAAGCGTCGGTCTCGGTGATCTCGCGACCGCACTTGACGCATCCAAGAGGGTGGTTGTTGCCGGCGGCAGCGGCGGGCACCGCCGTAGCCACGGCCTTGTCCGTCACAGGCGCCATGTAGCAAGAGAACGAGTTCTTCTCTTGCTTGCTTTCTTCCTTGTGTGAGCGGGTTGGTCTCCTGCCGGTTCCGTCGTTCTGATGGGAGGGAGGAGAGGGAGCAAGTGGCGTCCGTGGTGGACCGGACGCGCGCCGGGGAGGGGAGGGGAAGAGCGCGCGTTGTGTTGTGAGGGGAAGGTGAGAGGGAGGTGCTGGGATGGGAGGCGAGAAGGCGGGAGGGAGCACTGCGCTGCACGATGCAGCACAAGCAGCTGCGGCATGGGGTGAGTGAACGGATCCACTGTGGGGGGCAGACGATGCAGTGGGCCCCGCGAACAGACGATCGCCAAGTCGCTTGACTCGAGGAACAACAGCAGAAAAACAACAACAGACGTCGAGCTTGGTCATCGGCCAACGGTAAGGGTGGACGCCCAACCCTAATTGTACTGAAGAGCGCAATTGACAAGGACGCCAGATCGCGGATAGGGGTCGCTACGTCAGGTTGTCCTTGACACAGGTGTATTCGAATATACAGGTGTGGATGACAGCAAATTGATTTTCTTATTACATACTTTCCGACCCTGGAATACGTTTATGCAGGTTCAATGTTGGACACAGTGCACAACCTCACACGCAGGTTCTGCACACAAGCAGGGAACCAGAGCGGATGGAACTGCCGCGTCTGCTCTCCTCTCTTGCACGGCCGCGTGGAATCCACGGGATGGCTTGTGGCAACATGTGAAGTCGGGGACAGTCGACTGCGTATGGACGATAGCGGGCGTGTTTCGTGAACTGATGTCAAGCTGCCCACAGGCACGCATGCGAGACTTGCCCAATCGACTCGACGCGCGGCGGGCACTCACGCTCTTGTGTCTCTTCACTCCAAGCGCCACGCTGAATTCTTACGACGCAGCGACTCGAGCGCCAGTTTGGCCGACTCGCCAGTGCAATGCCGAGTACTCCTCGGACTGCCAGTGAGTTTGAACCTTCACCGTCTCGCGCGGGCGCATGAAGGCCGTCGCGAACCCACACAAAGCTCGGCGAGTCGCCAGAGACATACAAACGGCAGCCGATCTTGACCTGTCTACGTGACGCGCGTCGTGAAGTGAGTGTCCGATCATGTTGGAAGTGCTGCCATCATCTTCTAGGCTTCACGTGCGACCTGACAGAGCGGCGAGGCGATCACGAGATCACTTCAAAGAGCGTCTGCTCTTGCACAGTGTAGAGTCCGCAAGTGACGCCATGTACGTCAAGGAAGCGCCTCGTAGCCATGAACGCATGTGTGGCTTGACGGCCCATTTTGATGAACATGCACTTTGGTGCCGACCACTGTGAGTCGCAGAGATGGATTCGACCAACTCCATAAATCAGCCAGATCTGATCGATGCATCAATCCATCCGGTTCAGCGGACAGCGACGTAACAACCTCGAAACAAGGGGGTAGGGCGAGCGGATCCACTCTTGGGACCCGTGAAGTGTGATACTGACAGTACCATGACATGACCCACCAAAGGTCCCAAATGGGTTCCATTTCCACCTTTTTCCGAGCAACTGGATCTCTTCAACATCATGGAAGAAGAATGCAAGCCATGGACGGCGGAACGTTCCGTTCGTCGTTCGCGGTGTATAGACGCTCTGTGCACAGCGTCAGAAGCTGCCAAATGGCATAGGCAACTCATAAAATGACAGCGCGTACGGGGAGTAGATTAGTTAGCAACGGACGCCAGCTCAGGGGTCCGTATGGAGGCTTCGCGAGTCGCCGATTTTCGCCCAGCATCGTTCGAATGATGAGCTGGGGGAGACGGTGGTGGTCGTGGCGATGGGCGCGTGGGCTTGATCTACGGAAAACAGAACGGTCAGGACTCCACCGAGAAGTCCGATAGCCTTCTGAGCCACTCACCATAGCGCCCTTGGCCTTGACGTTATGAGATACCGTCGCAAATGAAGAGCGTGGATCGCCGTATGATCCAGGGCCTGGAGGCACGTCGCCCGTGCGCATCAACACCGTCTCGATGCCGTCCATCTTGCGCACATTACCAGCAAGCCAACTGCTGCGGCTGCTGAGGTTTGCGTGTGGATTCCGCACACCGTCGCGAGGGCTTCCAGGTGGAGGTTCTCGCCGAGTGACTTTGGGAGATGGAGCTAAGCGACCACCGGGACAGTCGGGATTGTACGGGGCGTAGATGGGGCCTGGTGAGAAATCGCCCATGTTCTCACGAGTGTGTTTGGCTGATACAAGTTGCACGCGCTTGCCATTGCCGATGTTGCTCCCAAGCGACTTGGCCTTCTCCTGCCGGAAACCAAACCGATGTTCGCTGCCAAACACTGATCCTGTGTGACCCATCGTGCTGTTGTTGCTGGTGGCATCACCTGGCGTGATGGGCGAACTGTCGAGCTCTATGCGGGGAGTCGACGTTGGGGACGCTGGCATGACGAGCACGCCATTGCGGTTAATCTCGGAGAGCCAGGACTCGCGGTGGCCTCGTCGTGGACTGTCGACGCTAGGTAGTCTGGTCTTCGTCTCTGGCGAAGGCTGCGCGAATGAGAATCCTGGTGCTCCCGACTTCCCACCATTCGCTGCGAGAGCACCGACGTTGTACTTCGGCCCAGGGCTCTCTGCTGCCATCAGCTCTCGTTCATGGCCTGGACTCGTCATATTCACTGCGCAAGAGCTTGTCGTGAGCTCTCATGATCACCAGTCTCGCCTCAATTACTTACCCTTTTGGGAGAGAAATCGACTGGACTTGGGGAATGAGACCTTGGGGGCTTGCGTCTTGACAGCCTCAACATTCGTGTTATACTTGCCTGGAGCGAGGTGACTCGCTACAGCATTCACATCGTTAGATCGCGTGCTGCCTTTCCATCTACACCAACTTCACCTCGTTTGGCCACGACTGGAATCTGCGGGGACTCGTTGCCTAATATCATGGCACCGGGTATGAGTGATCCCTCTATCCATCGCACTTGCTCAGCACGAGTGGATGTTACCTCCAATCCAGCTTTCGCGCTTGCCCCACTTGCGAGACTCGTCGACCGGATGAATGTCGCGCTTCATAACCACAACATGACCCCGAGGTTTGGGCTCGACACGCCCATAGACCGGTCCAGGGGACCTGGCTGTAGACGTCGGTCAGTTGGCGTGAGTGACACATCAAAACAGCGCTTCCTAAGGCGTGACTCGCACCAGGGTCATCTGGAAAGCGCTCGGATCCACCGAAAATCGACATGAAGCGCGGTCGCTAGTGCTGCATTCCCAGGCCTCGTGGGCAGCGATACAACCGCACAGACACGTCTCAATAAGGCGGTCCTTGTAAGCACACCGGGCGCAGCATACACAGGGCACGAGGGTCACGCGCGTGGCACACAAATAGCCGTCAGCTCTAGCGCATCATTTGCCATCGTCCTCTCAACAGCTATTTCCGGCGACTTCAAAGACGCATGTTGCACGAATGTCGCTTCTACTGGTGCAACCTCATCCATGTATGTTGCGCTTTGGATTGATCAAGATACAAGCACCATAACTACGAATCAATCAACGGCCAGTGTGTTGCGTAGCTCCTCATCTGAGATCAGGATCTGGACGTCACTATGGTGATGTTGCGGGCCTCAATGCGTGTCCTCCACGCGACTTCGTCGGCTGCCACGAAGCGTGGTGTAGTCCACAGATATGCGCGGTCACTGCGTGCGTTTTCTACGTCTCCATCGGACCTTCCGCCGTCGAAAGAGGACGCAAAGCCTCAGGATGCAGACGCATCGACTGCTGCTACCAAGGAGAAGCCTGCTGTTGCCAAGGTAGACAGCCGACTCTCCAAGCCCATGAAGAACATGCGCGACGTGATGGAGGCTCTAGACATCCTGGTTGAGGAAGCCGAGAAGAAGATGGAGAAGAAGTATCGCCCCAACATGTTCGCCGAGTTCAAGCAACTGAACGACACGGATGGGAAGGTACTCGAAGGAAGTGCCCAGTTGATCCCTGTCGACAAGGCTCGTGTCGTTCCAGCGCTGGAGATCACGTCGCTTGTCGGTGCGCAAGCGAACATGGAGCAGCTCGTGACCAAGAACGGGAAAACGGCGACGCTTGTGCTCACGTCGTTCAAGAACTTTGGTCTTGATATGCTGCCGACATGGCGAGACGCCTTCCAGAAGGAGTTCGAGAACAGCAGCGTGCAGGTTGTGACACTCAACATCATCGAAGATTGGTACATGAAGCTCGTGCAGGGATCGATCATCCGAGGACTCAAGGCCAAGACGCCAGAGGAGCACCATGACGCGACCTACGCGCACTTTGGTCGATGCGACGACTTCCGCACAGTTCTCGATCTGTACAACAGCTTTGTGGGCTATGCGCATCTGGTGGACAGCAAGGGCCGGGTTCGATGGATGTAGGTGGATCGAAGAGCGGAGGTTTCGGTAGGAGTGCTAACTGGATGATGTCATTGTGTGTAGTGCGGGTGGACCAGCGACGCCAGAGGAACTCCAGAGACTGTTCAAGTCGACTCGCGAGCTCTTGGTACAGCATAAACAGAGCACACAGCGACGCCGATAGACGCAGAACCCGCATGCGGTTGTGAATAGAAGAGGAAAATGATTTCTTGTCTATATGGTAAGGTGGTTCGATCCTATGGTTGGCCTGTTGTGACTGGGGTGACGATGGCTCCGCCTCGTGGCTCCGGGATTGCAGGTGTTGATGAGGTTGTCACTTGGAGAGGCATCACTGTCAGGTTTGGAGACAGAGAGTTTGCACCAGATGCAGTCCCGACATCGGACCCAATTTCCACGTCGACGACTTCAAGGTCGAGGTTGTTCTTGCACATTGGACATGTCTGCAGAGTTTACGAGTCAACGGTGATGCGTATATTTGAGACCTCGATGCGTCAAGTGTCGTACCGTGTTGCGTCCAAGCCATTCGTCGATACAGGCCACGTGGAACAAGTGCTTGCATGGAAGATTACGAACGTCTTCGTCTTCTTCGAACTCAATCTTACGTGACGGCAATTACTAGTGTGAGTATACCACCAACCATCACATGCCACAGAACTCACAAGACAAATAGGACAGATGTCTTCATTGTTTTGCCCAGCGTCGTCAACGGATTCGGCAGGCATAGGGGCATCGTCTTTCGCCGGCTTCTTGTACTTTGTGATGACCATGCGGTCGAGTCGCTCCTTCGCAACCCCGCGCATGACTGCAACCCCACGCATTCTTGCAATCTCGAGCTACAACACACACGCACACACATGCGTGAGGCTTCCACAGAGACACACTGACAACAAATTTACCAACATTGCGTCGATCAACTTGTCGCCAACGAATGATGAGTCCAATGAGCACGATGACTATCGAAAATACGAAGCCCATCAGGACGTATACCAGCGTCTCCATGTTGACTGGCATCGCCATCGCCGAGTCTTTTCGCAGCACGGCGGTCGTTAGGTTGAAAAGCCAGAGGTCCCCACGCTGTGATTGGTAACTGCCGCCGTGGACGATCATTGAGTCCTTCCACAACACCGCGCGATGGTTGTAGCGAAGCGGAGGCACTGCGTCGTCCCCACCAAAAACTGCATGATAGAACTGCAATGAAGTCGAGTTATCGGAATTTCGGGTGAGCAGGCCACTGACGACGTCATCGTAAACGTATCCACTTGTGCCTTGCTTTGGCCGGAAGTATCCTCCATAGAACCAAATGCGAGGGTTCTCACCATCGGTCGTCACAACTGACGTGTAGGCACGTTGCAATGGAAGTGTTGAAGATACAGGACTCCACGTCTGGGTGGACAGAGAGAAAACCCACGAATCGCCGAGCAAGTTCCAGGTCGGAAGTTCGAGGTGTCGTCCACTGAACACGAGAAGAAATGTCTCGCCTCGATCATTGGTGAACTTCGTCAAGCTGTGTGAGAAGCGAGCCGGGGGAGAGATACCGTCACGTGCCATGATCTTCGTCCACGTACAATCACTGAGACTGTAACGCCACAAGTCACCGTAGTTCATTGGGGTCGTGTCCTTGCCCTCGTCATATGAAATGCCACCGAAGACATAAAGCTGGCCATCGTGCACGACTGCTCCAGCCTCAGACCGAGGTGCTGGAGCAATGACTGGCGAGCTGGCGGACCCCGATGTGCTGTTAGAAGATCCATTTAAGGAACTCGAGATTGAGGTCGTGGATGCAGCGTCAAGTTTCCAAGTCTCACCGCCAAGAGGATTCAGAGACAGCCGCCAGACGTCGTTGAACTGCGTGATCTTGATATCAACGCCCGAGCTGTCGATCTTCAGCGTCTGCGTGACCGAGAGTCCACCAAAAATCACCATCTCTTGGACCGTGCCGTTTGTGTGCAGAGCTGTCGAGTGATGGAAGCGATGAGGTGGCGACACGACGGGCCCTTGGGTCGTGCCCACACGGTCTCCAATGATGTTGGTCCAGTTCCGCTTCACGAGATCGAAGCGCCAGGTGTCATCGTACTCGTAGTCCTCTGCGCCACTGGTGTCGCCAATACCGCCAAAAACGTATAACGAGTTCTCGAACACGACCATCGAGTGAGCGGCTCGCTTGAGCGGCTGGGCCTGCTCGCTCACATTCCGAGACTTTGACGGGATATACTCCCACAGTCGCGTCCACTGCGCGTTGACGAGAAGCGGTCTCACTGCTGAGGTATAAAGGACGATGACTGAGAGAACTGCTCTTAATGAACCTCGACTGTAGCGGAGTTGGTGGCGGCCCAGCCGACAACGACCCATGGTCTGCATGGATGTACGGGCTCGAGAGCGGCTGTGACTGGGTGATGACAGGGCAAACAGGCTGCAAGAATCAGAAAGTGCGTGTCATCGGAATTAGCATGGTGTACAACGCTGTAAGCAGCTGCGAGGAAGAGCCACACGGACTATTCTGGGACGGTCAAGATGGCTACGAGTGAAGACGGACATGGCTACAGACGGATATTCGAAGGATACTGCGCCTCACATGTTGGATCAGGCTCACGATAGAGAGAGACAACACTCCAGAAGTCGAGAGAAACGGATCGTGGTGCTTTGTGTGGCATTTACTCATCCAGTTTCAAAGGCGACGCGAGCACCAAGCAAAGCAAAGGGCACCAGAACACTTAGGACGGGATCAGAAACGGGCACGAGGTGGTGTGTGTGGGTCATCTCTATGTGGTGACTGGTAGAGGCGCGGCCTCGCCTCTGTAATCTGAGTCAGGTAATGGTGGTGGTGCCGTCGTCGCGTCACTCATTTCGGCCTGTACAAGATTTTCTTTGGACCTGGACGGTGTTATAGGCCGTTCAACAGGAGGGATATCGTTTGCCTCGGAGTACGGGTTATTGGGCAGCAGTTGGGGCTGTGCTCCTGGACCGTCAATTGCTGGGCCGTGGAGAGACGATGATCGAGGTGGCGACGGAGAGTCTCGAGGATCCGATCTGGCCCCCTTCAGTTCTGGTTCACCATCCGGAGACTCTTCTTCGAGGTCTCTAAAGTGACCGAGTCGAGTCTCGATGTAGTTCACACACTGTGATTGCATGTGGTTGTTAGCATGTTCAAGCATCGGCAACTGGAGAAGTGACTAACCTGCTGTAGCTGAGCACGATGCCAAGACTGTTCGTCTGTGAGAGGAGGATATTCCCAGTTCCCGAGTTCATGGCGATGCCGTAAACACGCCAGCATGGCACTGGGCAGCATGCTAGATCGTGAGATGAGCGACCCCCACTAACAGTACATGTCCATGAGTTAGCTACATCCACAAGAGTGGAAATACAGGAGATGCCATCACGCACATTGAGCTCGACATCTGCCAAGTGTTTCAAATCCAAGTCGCCAAATGCGTTATGGCCGAACGAGCTTGACGTGTCGAACTGAGGTAGACAGTCAGCACGAAAGTTTGCATACGATAACCAAGTAGCGTCGACAAACCTCGTCAAGAACCAGAGTACTGGACGCTTGTCGATGAATACCGAGAGCCACTCTCAGAGCAGTAACGTGCACCTCGAGTTCAGTGATCGTGTCTACGTGGTGCTCGATGGTCGACTGCAGGTCCGCCCGAGCAGTGACCTCATCGACTACGATGGTTGCTGGCCCATTGCGAATGGCAACACACGTCAGCAACCTCAAACACCGTTCTCGAATCTCGGCAATGGCTAGGAGGTTGAAACTGACGAGTTAGTGACTACAAACGACGTCTACAAGAGAGTTCACTCACGCTTTTTGATACCTCCACGCCCATTTGCTTGAGCATGTAGTGCTTTTTGGCCCAGAATTTTCTCTAGTGTCCGAAGCAGCTTGTGCACGGCCGTCACGAAGTACAGCACGTCCATCTTCCACTGGATCGACCGTGCTCTCGAGACCACTAGGTCCTCGTAGATTGTTGACGTACAGGCGACGAGATCCACTAGTACCCATGTGGCCATATCGAACAGCTTTTCATGCACTCCAAGAGCGCGTTCGAACTGCGTGAGCACCTTCAGTACAACGCTGTCGAGAAGTGTCTGTGCACGGAAAAGAACGAACTGCAGTGCGTAGGTACACCGAGAGTTGGAAAACCAAGGCTTGCTGCACGTCCAGTCTTGCTCCGAGACTCCTGCCAATATTATTCGCGTGCATTCGTGAAAGAATACTCGTTGCACATGCTGAAGCTGTAGTTGAAGCATCGTTGTGATGAGAGCTTCCATCCGGTGAAAACAACGATCGACCCACTCGGCATGGATATTGTTTGCATGGTCACGCTTCGTGCGTCGCTGCTTAGCCGCCGTGTCCATTTCGTACCGCACGATGCGCCATGTGTACTGAAATCGAGATGCATTCGCATATTCGGTAATCACTGCTTCAATAGCACCTGAATCGTCTTGTTCCAGCTTTTGCTGTGTCTGTTTGGCCAGTCGAGTGAGTTTTTCTTGAAGCACTTGTGCGAACGCTCTACCGAGGGCGATATTGTTGTTTTGAATGCACGCACCGATCATCTCCTTTTCTTCGAGCAGGTGATGGGACAATTTTTCAAACGGCGAGATTGTGGAAGACACTGAGTTGATACGCAGCGGCATGTCAGGTAGCTGCAGCTGATAATGGTATGCTCCTTTGTCATCAAAGTAAGCGGCCTCGACAGCTTGGCCAGAAAGATTAGCTGTGGAGCTTGCACTAAATGAGAGTCTTCGCTGTGGTGGCGGATGTGAAGCTGGTGTGGAAGGAGCACTGCTTGCGCCTGTAGACGGACCACTGATAGATCCACCCTGCGTTGACGCCGAGTGCTCCAGGGCTGCTACTAGGTTTCTCACTGACACGGACGAGGAAATAATCGACGGGCGCTCAGATACGCGTTGAAAGCTTGTGACTAACCGCCTTGGCAACAACTCTTGATTCAGAACGGATCGGAAATACCTGGCGTACACGTGTTCTCCTTTACTGATTGACGTTTCGACAGCTTGCCATAATGACTTGCTCACGCGTCGCTCAAGCTCTTCATTCGGAAAAATCGAGCTGATCTCAGTCACAAGCGAGTAGAAAACGTCTAGCATCGTTCGAAACTTGAGGCCCATGTGTATTCGGAACGTAGGATTCAAGGGCACCATGCAGAGTTTGATGTCCTTGACATGGATCCACTCGTTTAGTGTCAAAAGTTGCTGCCATCCAGCAGTTTCAGCGCATCCTTCCAGCGACTTTTTAAGTTGCAACTTACATTTTTTCTCCTCTACTTCGACAACGGTCACTTCTACCCATAGTGAATCTCGGGTGTTGTTCACGAGTATGCGGTGTCCCAGCCACTTCCTAAGCCCAGTGTGTCTCGAATACCGCCTTAAGAAATCTTGGGAATTTTCGTAAAGCAGAGGTATGAAGAGCTGCCCGTCTAGTGATGCATTAATGCCGACGAGACCACGACTCTCATCAGTATGGACAGTGGTGATATCTCGATCTGTGGCAGCCAGAATGGATTTTTGCCACCACACCCCAAGATGGTTTAGATCTGCAACGAGAATGCGATGCTGATGACCAGGAGGAGAGGGCGGCAGCATGATGGCACGTTCATCGATGGGTGTAATGACGTGCGGGAAAATTGAAATTTTGGATCGGAACTTGCGCGAACGGATGTACATTTGCGCTTGAGGGGCATCTGCTGATATCGGATTCGCACCCATGACGGCCATGTCTTGCTGCCACTGGTCGGAGAGTCGTAGGAGCTGCTCCATTTTGCCGTCCACAATCGATAACAAATACTTGGAGTACACATCTCGGATGAGCACTTCGAACTTCTCTGCAACGACGTCGTTGTCAGTCGTAATGTCGTCACCAAAGATCGTCGACAGCGTGCCATCGGGTGCAAACAAGCACACTGTGTTCACGTCTTTTCGAATCTGCTCCTTGATGAACTCGGCGTTTCGCTTGAGCATCTGGAGCATTGTTTCGTTGGCTTGCTGCTGCTGCGGTTTGCCAAATGCCACCTTGGCCTCTTCATCTCGTCGCTCCATGTAAGCCGTCCATTGGGAGTCTGGTGGAAGGAACCTCACATAGTGGAGAGCACTTTGCATGGACAGATTTCGATTCCGCACTTCGTCCAAAATGGACCGACTGAGCTTATCGCCCAAGTGGCGAAACATGTCCTGGATACGGTCGATGATCGCTTCGTTCAGCGGTCCGAGGTCGCTCAGAACTGCCGCAACAACGGCTGGGGCGTCCGAACTTCGCCTTGACGGTGGGTTGGACGACGATCGAGCCGTGCCTGGTTGGGTCAGAGTGCCCGATGCGTGTGCTTCCTCGACCTGCGAGCGTGCTGTTGATTGTGGCGTGGTTATTGGTGTATGCGGCGCACTCTCGTCACCTGGCCCCGTGGAGGTTAGCACGAGCGACTCTCGTGGTGTCTGATTGAGCCCACGCCGTTTGCTCAGCTTTCGTAGGAACCTGGGGCGGTCCTGCTGCATGTGGCCCTCCACGTTGCGCTCGATGACCTCGAAGGTGTCGCGCGTGTCGAGGTAGAGCTTGGCGGCGGCCTGAAGGCGCAGTGCCGATGGTGGTGTGCCACTGGGGCCGGGAAGGATGAGGTGGTGGATCTCTTCCAGGAGCTGAAGCACGACCATCTCGTCGTTGGACATGGACGCGGTGCGGTCGGCACAAGGGAGCATGGCGGACGATGGTTAGGCCAAACACGACGCGGATGGAGTTTAGACACGACGACACGACTCCAGCATGAGGTTAGCGAGCTCGCCGACTAATAAAGCTCACACTCGTACCCGACCGACTCAAGACGGAACCACAGAGTCGAGTCGGTGGGGCAGAGCAGTGATAAACATGGTTTCCAGGCAGTCGGGCAAAATGCCGTCCACGTTGGTTACCGTATCGCGTGTCTGTCCCGGTCTAAATTGGGTGGCTCCTGCGTGAAAGGTCGCCGCAGACACGATCATCTCCACCGGGACCATCAGGCACCAAGCCGTCACTTCCGTCCACAGTGCAACTTCATTTCAGCGTCCCGCCTAATCGTAGGCATCGAAGTCTGCTGTGCTGGAAAAAGCGACAGGGCGAGGTCCCCATGATGACGCGCATGGCTTGACTCCGTTGTGGCCAAGAACTATCGTATACCTCATCCACACGTCCACTGTGTGGATGCGCACTCCATGGAATGCCAAGTCAACGCCGTCTAAATCTTTCTCCGTCCACAGCCGTCAGCGACGGTCGGTGCGTCGCGCACAGAAGAAAACGCCATGATGCGTAGACGCTCCCCCGGAATCATCCTGATGCTGTTCATGATGGCGCTATGCATCGCCCTCGCTCGCGCTGCGAACAGCACGACACTGTACCTGCTTACTCGTGGAAACGTAACAGTGAACGGCAGCCCAAAGCCTCCTTCAGAGGCACCCAGGTCAAAACCCATGAGTCCAACCGATAGTCCTTCACTGCAGCAAAGTGTTGCCGGTTCAGCAGACTACGATATCGACGCTTCTGCGCCATCTCCATCACTGACAGATCCGCATGAACCAACATCTCTTGTACCAAATCGAATCATTCTAACGGCAGAACCGGTGCTATCACTCGACTCCAGCGACAGCGGAGACTTGACTACCAGCCCCGCTGCCTCAATTGCAAGTGCAGGAAGCACATCGTCGCCATCACCGCAAAGACCAACTCCCGTAGCGAATGAACCCAAAGTGGAAGAAACGAAGACGCCTCCACTGGGGCCTGAAGTCAACGACGGCCTCATTTCGTCAATACCGGACCCGCACGATGCAGGCACTCTCTCAAAACCCCACGAACCGAGCCCTGGTGCCAAATGGCTCGTTTTTCTTGTTCTCGGCTGCACTGCAACGGCAGCCGCAGGGACCATGCTGTTGGTGTGGCATAGTGCTCGGTACCCACGCACTACAACGACACCACCGATACCAAGAGTATCGACCCAAAGCAAACTCGCAAGTAGCGACCTTGAATTTGACTGGCTTCCATCTCCAGGCCTGTCGTCGAACAACTCGAACTTCGACACACTTATGGGCCAGGAATACAAGCGAACCATATCCGAGCCAAACTTAAGTAGTCGAGCCACCAATCCGTACGACTTGTTGAGTGTGTCAAACGGATATTCCGCCGATAGCGCGACAAGAAACCAGGTGACAGGATGGTACGGGCATAATAGTACCGGATCCATGAGAACAAGTATTCCGTCTCAGCGAGAGAGTTCACCGATTTCAGTCGGTGATGATACGTCCTGGAAGCGAAGTAGCACCAGCACTATGTCAACAGTGCACGCTTATCGAGCTGGCATTGGTGCCAAGACGCAAGCCATGGTTGAGGCGCAACATCGAGCATTCTTGCAAGCCGACGCACGGGAGAAGAAATGGCCTCAACGAGCATCAGAAACATCGCTCTTTGACCGCAATGGCCACATCCGGGTATCGTCTGACACAGCAAACGGGAGCCGTGACGACATCAACCCGAATAGATCGGTGAGTTCAATGGCACCATCATCCATCTTCATCGTGAATGATGGCTCCAACTCGAGCTCTAGAAGCAACTTCAGCTCCATCACATTCAGCAGCGATGATTACAGTCACGACACGTCCACCCGGCGATTCTAACACCAATAACACGGCGTCATGGTGGTCATGCGTTTCCCCTCTGTTTAGTGACTTCAAGTGAACCGACCGTGTTTCGTGAAACAAGTCGGTTATCGAGGTTTTAGTCATTGAGGTTTTTCCCATCCCCCCTCACGCAAGGTGTGTGTGATTGTGAACGGCGGCTTCTCCAGCGCAACGCGAGAAGGCGACTTGCGACGCCCCGGTGGACTCGCGAGGACCTTGTTGCTGTTGGCACTGCGCGGGCCTTTGACCCACGATGAACGACAGCGACCACGGTCTAAACCTCGAGTTCAATCTCCCGGTCGAGCACCTCGCGCCGGCCGCTGCACATGTGGACGAGGATCAGCTTAACGATGCCATCCGCACGATCCTCCATGGCGCAGACTTGGAGCAGCTCTCGCGACGTATGATCCGCAAGCAGCTCGAAGCCCAGTTCAACATGGATCTATCGGAGCACAAGGACAAGATCAACGAGTGTATATTACGGATAATTGAAGAACAGCAGCAGGGCGACGAAGAAGAGGAGGAGGACGAAGAGGCGGAGCCAAGTGAGGAGGATGCGGATGGCGACGACGAGGATGAAGATGATGACGCAGGGTCGCGCAAGACGAAAAAGAAGGCAAAGGCTCCTGCGGCCAAGAAGAAGGCTGCCCCCAAGCGTAAGCGCGGGTCCGATGGCGCGGCTTCTTCAGGAGGAGGCTCAAGTGCGTTTAACATGAAGCTCTCGCTGTCGCCCGAACTTGCAAGCGTTGTTGGGGCCGACATGATGGCACGTCCTCAGATTGTCAAAGCGCTGTGGGAGTATATTCGCGAGCACAATCTGCAAGACCCGAACAATAAGCGGGTGATCATTTTTGACGAGCGTCTTCGGAATGTATTCCAGAGAGATTCGGTTACGATGTTTTCGGTGAACAAGTTTGTCAAGCGTCACGTGAGGAAACCGGAAGAGCTTCCTCCTGGAGGATGGAACGATATCCATCGCGATGGTGTGTCGAGTGATGAGGACGACGATGAAAAGGCAACAAAGAAAAAAGCTACAGCGTCAAAGAAGAAGAAGAAGGCGTCCACGAATGGCGATGAGGATGGTGAGAAGAAGCCAAAGCGCAATCCATTTAATGCGGAGCTTGCATTATCACCCGAGCTGGCGGTTGTTGTTGGATCGGATCGTCTGCCACGACCGCAGATCGTGAAGCAGATTTGGGAGTACATCCGTGCTCATAACCTCCAGGACCCAAATGACAAGCGAACAATTCTGCTTGACGATACGCTTCGCCGCGTCTTCCAGCGAGATACTGTGACGATGTTCTCTATCAACAAGTACATTAAGCGCCATGCAATGAAACCTGAGAACCTGCCTCCTGGTGGTTGGGCAGATGTACCACGTGATGGCGCCTCAAGCGACGAAGATGAAGATAGTGGCAAGAGCAAGAAGAGAGCCAAGAAATAGTCGTCGTGGCTTTATGGCCTCACTGGGTATTAGAATCGACTAGTGTGTGTTATTGCGTGCTGTATATTGCCATAAGAACCTGCATGTTTGCAGCATGATGCTCCTCTAGGGTAGCTATCGAGGACGCTGAGAGGATGAGTCTGCACCAAGAGACCATCGTCCTCCCATGAAACGTGATGTCATCACGCCCGCAATCAAGTTGTAGAGGCTTCG